>JARHVA010004948.1:395000-527500 GCA_037957365.1 Torreya grandis | reverse complement strand
AATATACTGAATGTAAAAGTACTACTAGTTCATAGTAAACTAATCATCTAAAGTTAATCAAGAGAAACTGTCACATAATCAGCATATGTCATCAAGCTTAATCAAATATTAGTTAATCAACTAATGAACTATAATAATCCATGGATCAAAAATGTTATTTAGCTTAGAGAAAAATTGGGATGTGACATCCTTCCCCATAAAGCTAGTCATCATCTTGATGACATTTATCCAAACATAAGTTATGAATTCAAAAAATTATTCAATAGAAAATAATATAATATACAACAACAAATAAAATAAACAAATGTGGAACAACCTATAGAACTCATTGAGTGGAACTATGGTTAGATTATTGGTCCCATAAGACCTTAGACTCTAACACTTCTCTCTAAAACAAATCAAGTTTATGAGTATTAATTACTCTAATTGGTTTTTTAATGACCACATTGGGATCTAGAACTTGCAAAGCATTCCAATCTAACACATGTGAAAGATAAACATTATACTTTTTAAGATAAGACACATAGAAGGTATTATGCAAAAGAGCTAGAGTTGGTGCCAATGCAAGCCTATAAACTACTAGTTGACCACTTCCAAAACCTCAAAGGGTCCCACATATCTCAATGAAACTTACATTTACTTCCTAAATTTAATCTCTCTTTTCAAGGCTTAACCCTCATACAAACTTTATCACCAACAAAAAAATTCCTAGTTGTTTTTTTTAGATCAACATAGCTTTTATTTTTCTTCCATTTTTGAAACCATCTTAGGTCTAAAAACCACCCTATCTTCCAACCTATCCCAATTAATTGGTGTTCTACACCTCCTTCCTTGTAATGCCTCAAATAGAGCCAACTTCAATGTTAATTGGTATGATCTATTATAAATAAAATCATCTAATGGAATGTACTCTTCCTACTTTTATTTATGATCCATGCAATACATATGAAGGAGATATTCTTGAATATGATTAATTCACTTTCTATCCATTAGTTTGTGGGTGATATGTAGTGATGAAGTTTAATTGAGTACCTAGTGCTAAATTTAGAGTAAACTAAAAGATAAAATTCATCCTTGAATATTGATCCAAAATTACATTCTTTGGAAAACCATACAATCAATACACTTCCCTTATGAATCTCTTTGTTGGCATAGTTACATCATCAGTCAATATGCTCGGTATGAAGTGAGCTGCCTTGGTTAGTTTGTCAACTACAAACAAAATCATGTCATGTTTGTTATGTGGTAATAGAAACCCTTGGACAAAGTCCATACTAATCACTTAACACTTCCATTCTAGTATGTCATGTGGATATAACAATCCATCCAAATGCACATGTTTAACTTTCACATGCTAACATTCCAGACAATGAGAGATAAAAATTGTTGCATGTCTCTTTATTCCTTTCTATAAATAGAGTGGTCTAAGTTTAGATATAATATTGGTTACTCATAAATGTCCTATATATGGGGAATTATGTAGTTATTTAAGAACTATGCTCCTTAGATTCTCTTTATCAGATATATATATATCCTACCATTGTATCATAAAATACCATCATTCTCTATTTTGAATCCCTTATACCTATGATTCCAAGCATTCTTAGACAATACTTTCTTGATCTGATAATAGAATTCATCTTATGGTGATAATTTAATCACCTAATGTTTTAAAGTACTCTTATTAGTAGCCACGAATTCTATGTACCTTCTACATCTTAGAGCATCAACTACTATATTATCTGTGCCTTTGATATATTTAATTTCAAAATCATAGTTAGATTAGAACTCTAACCATCATCTTTGATGAGAATTCAAATTCAATTAGGTGAAGATGTACTTGAGTCCCAAGTTATTATTCTTGAGCTTAAATGGTTTTCCCAATAAATAATGCCTCAAAAACATTCAGAGTGTCCATAATTACCACAAGTTTTAGGTTATTAAGGGCATATTTCACCTCATGTGGATTTAGTTTCTTAGTTTGATATCCTAATAATGAACCATCTTGCATAATAAATCATCCAATTCCATACATGATCACTAAGAATTAACCATTAAGATCAAATACTCTTAGCATTGGTGCTGAAGTAAGCATCCTTTTTAGTTCTTGAAAGACAATCTCACACTTATTTAACTAGATAAAACTCTGATTCTTCTATTGAAGAGAGGTAATTAGATTATCTATCTTAGATAAATTTAGAATGAATTTACTATAATAGCTTACTAATACCATAAAAATTCTTACCTCATGCACATTCTTTGGTGTTGAAAACTCTGTTATGGATCTTATTTTTGTTGAATTTACTAAAATACCTTCCATTGAGATAATATGTTTTAGATACTACACTTTCTTTTTTTAAAAATTCACACTTAGACAACTTACCATATAGTCTGTGCTTTCATAAACATTGAAAAACTAATTTTATATTTTTTAAGTGTTCTTCCTCATCCTTGGAATAAATGAGGATGTCATCAAGAAAGACCAACACAAAATGATCTAGGTAATCTCTGAATACACTATTCATAATATTCATAAATGTTGTTGGAGCATACGCCAATCCAAATGGTAACACTATGAACTCATAATGCCCATATCAAGTCCTAGACACCTTTTTCAGGATATCCTATTTATGGATCCTCAAATGGTAATACCCTACTCTAAGATAAATCTTATAAAAGACTATTTATCCTCGCATTTGACCAAAGAGATAATCAATGTGTAGCAATAAATGTCTTTTCTTAATTGTTTATTTATTCAACATCTTGTATTCTATACATAGGCATAAAGTGCCATCCTTATTCTTAATAAAGATAATTGATGCACCCCATGGTGACACACTTTATTGAATCAGACCTTTCAACAATACCTTTAACTCAACCAATTTAGTGGTTATCATTTTGAATGGCACCTTAGACTACGGTTCTGATTTAGGTATGATATCAATCAAGAAATTAAACTCATGCTTAAGTAGTAATCATGTTAGTTCTTCTAGAAACACATCATGGAAGTTTCTTAGAAAAGGATAATCTTTGATAGATGGTTATTTAGATTTTTTCATCTCATTTATCTTACTGATAAATTCTTAGCATCCTTTCCTTTGAGATTTCTTGAGTTGAATTACAAAAATCTACTTTAGCTTCAATTACCTTTTCTCACCCTCAAGTTGTGTTTGATTTTTGAAATCATCTTGACACTCAACCTTCTTAATAAAATAGTCAACTTTGGATTTATTCTTTGCAAGATAATTGAATCCTAGGATCACATAATATTATCCTAATGGTTCTGTATAAATATCTATTAATGTAGTAAACTTAGGCAATCTAATCTTTGCTTAGACTAGACACTTGTTGACTTTGATCTTGGACTCATCCCCATATTATATAGACCAAGAATTTACCATT
Organism: Torreya grandis; assembly: GCA_037957365.1. Classification (NCBI taxonomy): domain Eukaryota; kingdom Viridiplantae; phylum Streptophyta; class Pinopsida; order Cupressales; family Taxaceae; genus Torreya; species Torreya grandis. The sequence goes on along the minus strand of JARHVA010004948.1, from coordinate 524,098 downwards.
AATACATCCTTTATAGATAATTTATTAAAAATTCTAGGATCAATGAAACACTTTGTATCAATTAAAATATAAACTAGATGATCAAATAAAATACTTGACAGTTCTATGGGTGAAGCTTGATACTCAACCTATTGATTATTAATAGCTACATGAATACATGACTAAAACATACCTTACTAATAATTTTAAATATTATTCTTATATTTGTCTTGAGGACATGTTGGTAATTTGGCCTATCAAATCCAAATACCAGCCCCTACAATCTAAAACTTTCCAGTGTCCTGCTAGTAGCCTTGCCAAGCTAGTCAAATAGGTAAATTTTAGCCTAAAAGAGTGATTTTTGGGTTTAAATGTCAAATTTTAGGTCAAAAATGTCATTAATTATCCTAAATATCCTTTAAATATGTTTAAAAACATCAAATTCACCTTAGTCCAAAGTTTCAAAAAGCAAAAAAAAATGTTTTAATGCATTTTACATGTGAAAAGGGGTATATTCTAACCCACCATGCCAATTTACCTTCCCAAAATCATGGAAACAACTTAAAACTAGTGTTTTAATGTTTTATGTTATGTATGACTTCTATATCCTTCTATTTATGGTGGTGGAAGGATTATTTTAGATTTAAAAAGACAAAAGAGACTTATTTCTTTCTTTCTCAAGAGAAAAGTACAGATCCAATGGATTCTATTTACCATGAGTAGAGTTTTTGAAGATAAGGACATTAAATAGATCTAGTATAATTTTAATGGAAATTGGAGGACATACAGGTTCAAAACCATTCCACTAAAGGCAATTTCCAAGTTTGCACAAAGAGACCTACTTGTAGGTTTGATGATGGTATAGCTTGCATAAAGAAGGTATAGGTGTGAATTTTAGAGCCAAGAAAATAGACTCATAGGGATTCATCATAAACTAAGTGGTTATATAATTTGTTCCATCACCATAATAAACCATCAATTTGAAGACATGATAATTTATGCAATCTTACAACCAGAAAGGCAACTAGTTTTTCTCAATTTCTCCTCACCTGGGTTATATTACAAGAAAATTCAAGTTTTCTCATAATATTGGGGACTTAATATTAATTTATATGTAATATTATATCTATTATTCACACATTTCATGGTCAAGAAAAGATCACAAAGATAGTCATTCCAATCTATAATTGAGCATGCTTTCAAGGAAAAGTTGTACAGTTTTGGAGAGAGAATGTAAATTCAAGTTTTCTTATTTTGATCCTTGAATTATATTTCCTTCATGTTTTCATGGTTTTAAATAAATTTTCCTCAAGAAGTCTCAAACAATTGATATCTTTTCCCATCTTTGTGCTCTCAAATTACCTCATAAGGGCCTATCTAGCATATTTTAAGGAAATTTGCATATTTTAAGGTTTTTTGCAAAAACTTATGTTTCAATTTTGGCCTACTACCCTCCCCCAATGGATTTCAAATTCATGTGATATGATGCTGAGGTGTTAAATTTTTCATATGATCCTTTAGATGGTCCTAGCATGCTCCTTCACCCTTCTTAACCACCTCCATCTCATCCAACCCATACCACTATCATACTCTACCATTTTCCACTATATTTTGTTTCTTTTCCATTTCCATTCATGTGTTTTCATCACCTTTATCACCCCACCACCATACCACCCATATCCATCACATATTTCATCATAAATAAGGTTATGGCTGATCAAAGGGCACTATACACATGAATAATAGGTTATGAGCCATTTAAAACATCATGTACAATCAAGAAATGAGGTTTATAGCAAGCCTAAGAATAGTCAAGTATGATCATAAGGTACTATAAGGATTTATGGATTGAGGAAAGACATTCTTCAAGATAAATAAGATCAAGCAATCCATAATATGGATGAAAGGCAAGCATAGAGATGAAAGTAGGTGTCTTGATGCTGAAGTTTGACATCATTCCAACATGGTCACCTACAAAAAAACATGAGCATAGCCATATTGTTCATGATATGCATCATGCAAAGGTGATAGTGAAGATATGCCATCTAATTCATGTTTTAAAATGACTTCATCACTAAAGTAGGGGATACTATCAAAGATCAAATCAAGATTGAATCTTTCTCAAGGTCTATATGTAGTCCATAGTCCATATAAGAGGTACAATCGATTGCACTTATAACAAAAAGAGGGTTTGGAAGATTCTTAAATCCCTTTAGGATTTTAAAGAGATTCATAGTTAATATGAAGTTTGTTATGGCAAATTATCAAAGCCTTTAATATAAATGACTACAAAGGATCATGAAGACTAAGCCATAGTGTCCTAGGGACTACCTATAGGCTTAATGGTGATAAGAAACTATAGTGTATAATATAGATATAGTCATAGGTCTATTCAAATATTGAAAAAGGTGTTCATAATTTTTTATTGGTAATACTCACCTAAATTTGAACATGTTTTAAACTTAAGTCACTCAAATAGCTAAATGGTACCCTATATCCACTGTCATGATGACCTATAGGAGGTACAGTCAAGAAGGCCTACTTGACAGTCCTAAGGAACTCTCAAGGTCCAAGGAGGCTAATTATATCTAAGAGACATAAGTGGCATTTAGATTGTAAATATCATGAATATTATCAAAAGGAAAAGGTATTTCAAGTTTCAAATAGGCCTAATAGGAGAACAAGGACACCTAAAACCATAAAAAAAAGAGACCTATAACCAAGTAGGGATTTCTGGCTTTTGGAGATCTAAAAATGAGTGTAGATCATTTCAAGTAGGGTATGAGTCATAACATATCATGTGACATCATGATTAAAGTAAGGATCACATTGTATGGTCATGACTCTAACCAAAAAGAAACCTACATCTACTGTCTATACAAGTCTCAATAAACAAAATCACCAATGAATACCTGTAGCTAGCAATAGAGTTACACTATATATCAAGGTTTAAAAAGGTATATGATGATTAAAAATGATCATCATGGCATATATACAAATAATGACGCATTATGGTTTGATTTACACTCTCCAAACACAAAAGGACCTTGCCCCAGTCTATATAATTCACTACATCTTTCATATACAATTAGGTTTCTAAATAAGGGTATGGTATTATGTGGGGTTTTGGTTTAAAAAAAAATTAATGAGAAAAAAATGGATAATAGTCTCCAAAAAGTTTAAAATGGTGTAATGAACATGCTACATCTCAAGGGACACTAAACACCACCATACAACCACACAAGTTAAGGTGAAAAAATGGTCAATGTAGGGGTTTAAAGAATAAATGATCTATGAGGGTTTATTTCCAAACATAGTTATTCATGGAGGTCATATGAGTATTTAATATCAATTATCCCATTGAAAAAATGATGGTTTCATCACCTAGTGCTACCAAAAGTATGTACCTATAGCTAAACATATGTAGCCACCATAGTCTTGAAGGGTTTCCTAAGGGCTAATGGTAAACAAAAGGGTTTCATGAGTTTGTAAAGGGTCATAAAAGTAACATATAAGGTAATAAGACTAAAATTTTATGAATTAGACACTCCAAATAATCATATATAGTAATTTCAACCATTGAACACCATGCCACAACTTTCATACGAGCATAAGCTTTTCCTCAAGCTTGTATCAAGGTCATACACAATGGTCAATAAGAATGTATTATGTTTAGTAAGTTTATTAAATAATTATGGGTTATTAACATCATCAAAAATCATAACAATGATCATAACAAGTACTCTAAACATAGTCAAGTTGAATTACCCTTCAAATACTCCTTACAGTCACTTGAGAATATAATCACCCTCCAAGACTAGTTCATATAACTTGAGGGTTAGTGGTCTATTTAAGAGATATACAATGAAAGGAAGAGGTCAAGGTAGTGATAAATGGACATTATCAAGACCCTAATCAAAGCTAATAAGAATCATTTCCAGAATCAAAAGGAGATAGTATAGAACTATTATACAAAAATTAAATGTGTGATGCCTAAATACCTTGTTTAGGGGTCAAAACATGCTAATGAAAGGTGGGAAATGGTTAAAAACAATTTTATAGTAATTTTAAGATCTATATGAATATTAACTTGATCTTATAAACCTCCATTATGCATGAAAACACCTACAAGATGCACCTACATAGTCAAGTATACACTCAGACCATGCAAAAGAGGCTTTTTTGAGAGACTTTTTAAATTTTGGCACCTACATGTGGTTTCAAGACTTGAAATTTGGTACACATGGTAATAATGACATTAGGAATCATCCATATCATTTTAAAATCCATTTCATGAGTTTAATTATTCATTGTTTTTACATAGTTCATCACTAGTAAAAAATAATTAAAATGGTGCAAGAGGAGGTCTAAGTGGGTTTTCAGGTGATACAAAGGTTTATAAGTCCAATTGAGACTTTTAATATTATTTTATTATGCTATTACATCTTCATAAGACCTTTAGATAATTTTCAAACTCTAACTCATATGTAAACCATGCCCATATAGACTAAATCAAGCAAGCAGGCCTATAGGCCAAAAGGCATATTTTGAATTTTAAAGAAATAAGAAACTATAAAATTGTTTTTATGACATGGTAAAATCCCCATGATGATTATTTTATGCAGGGATAATCAAAGGAAGATTCATTTTCATCCATGAGGAGAAATTCAAATTCTATAGTTCTAGATACCCTTCCAAGCCACCTAATCAGATGCTCATATCTTTTCCCATGTGAGTATTTTGGCCAAATTATCTTAGTATGTTTTTATTACCCATATTAGATTAAAATTCATGAAAAATTGAGTTTTTTTATGGGATTTTATTTATGAACAATCGTTAAGAGCGTAGGCAGTCTAGAATGGAAGTAAAACCCTACATATAAATTTCCTTCACGTGATATATTCTCATACCTTTTTCATGGGAACCCAATATTTTTATGGATTTTTAGGGCATAAATTTAATAAAAATTCATGTCAATAATTTTTTATTTGGATTTATTTACTTCATGAATCATCATTAAGAAGATTCAACTCTAAGACCCTCCAAAACCCTCATAATGACCAATTTTGATAGAAGTGGACTTTATTACCATCAAAACCTCATGAATAAACTTTAAAACTATTAAAAAATCAATTAAACTCAGATAGGATTCCAAAAAATCCAATTTTATATACGGAGCTTTATGGATGAAGGCAAAAATCAAGTTTTTTGGACAAAAAAGCATGAAAGAAGAGCTACAGGGTATTCCAATGAAAACCAATTCATGGAGGTTAAATCTTGAGACTTTTTTATTAATCCTAAAATATTTATATAGTATAAAATATGCCTTTAATTTCCCCTATTATCTCAATCAAAATGGCCATTTTGTTTAAAAATGGAATAAAATGGACCTAGTCAACCCTATTGATTGAATGGCAAGAGTTTCTTCATCAAAATCATCTATCTCATGATGAGAGGAGTTGATTCCAGGGTAATTTCATCTTGTTTCCAAGTTTTCAAGGTTTTTTTCAGGTTCAATGGAGTTTCAAATGCAAAGAGTAAGCTACTAGGCTTAGTTTGCCTAAGAGGCTTATTAAATCAAACATCAAAGAAGAGTTTGGCATTGAAGAGGCTAATCAAGCAGTTCAAAAAAGTTTCCATGCCACATATTATACTATTCAAATTAAATTAGAATTTTTAACTCAATCTTCAAGTTCTACTTGAAGAAATTATAGTTCAAAGGAAGCTAACTAGTCCTTAAGGCCACATCACTTCAGTGAACTAGTTGGTTAGTTTCATGCATCTTCATGTTTTTCATGAAAGAGAATACCTCACTTCAGATTCAAATCACTTCAAGATGGATTTAACATCAAAGTAATTTCATATATTTTCATACAAGGTATGTTTACAAGTCCAATATGGGTCCACCACCTCCATTTCAATACCAACATGAAATCCATGCAAGATTTTGAAGACTTTGAAGATTATTGAATACTTGGTTTATTATTGTGAAACGATTTTTGTCTTAAATTATCTCAAATAGACTAATCCTTCTCCCTTTTATGCCAAATTGGATAGACTCTTTCCAATTTGACTATATATGTAGGCTTTTAAAGATAATTTTTAGATCCCTTAGGTTGGTATAGGAAAACTATAAAAAAAATTGTAACTTACACCAGAATAAATAAAGAGAAGTTTGTTTGTAGATCATTCATGGTTGTAATTTGTAATTATTATTGTTTATTTTCATATAAGTGTGATCTATATCTCCTTTTACATGTCTTTTCCTCACCTACCATTGTGATTTCATCCTTTATAGGCCACTTGAAGAGTTAGAATAGAAATTAAGATGGAAACTATCAGTATGCCATGTCTTTAGATACCTCCATTCAAACACTTTTAATATGAAAACTTATTTCAAATATCCATTTGAATTATTGATGTTTAGGACTAATATGAGAGAGTTTTTTAGAAAAATTATTCAACCTTGGTCTATGTGTGTGCCTAAGTTTCATAGTTTATAGGGGATCAATCACTATTTAGGTACATCACCATCATAGATAGGTTTCATTTTAAGTTTATTATTTACTCTTTTCACCCCAACATCAATTAGTTTTAATAATTTATCCTAAAATTCACATTTTATATGAGTTAGCCTCACAACTAGAGGTCTGATCTAAGAACATGTATCCCAAGCCTTAGATCATTTTTATGTTATTCCAAATATAAGTCAGACTTGAGTAATCTAATCTTTACTAGGTGTTATCTAGGTTGTTAACAATTCTGACACACATGATGGGACTAATTATTCACATAAATTGAGTAATATATCTATATTGTTAAGTCTAGTACCGAATTCCAAAGATTTATTTTTAGATTTGCATACATTTCATAACACCAAGAGTTATCAAAAGATCCTATACAAAAGGGAAAGAGATGGATTTCACTAAGTTATCTTTCCAATAAGCAAAGAAGAAAAAATCCTCTCAATTAAATCTAAATCCTACACCTCTTATTTCCCCTACTATTTCTCTAAATCCTCCTATTCAAGCCAATATTTTTCAAAACATTATTGTAAATCCCATACCTCAGATGTCTATTCCCAAGAGATAGGTCTTTATGCCATTCAATGGTGGTATTACTCTGAATATCAATCAATGGGATGATATTCCAGCTTCTGCTTTGAACTCTCTTCCTTACTTTACAGGAGAAAATCTAGTTACTCTTATAGAACATATTGTAGATATTGGTAACATTTGTTTAGTACATCATGTTACTTAGGAAAATGCCAAAATGAGGTTGTTAGCAACTTCTTTCAAAGGGAAGGCACTTTAATGATATAGAGGATTGGCTCCTCCATCAATCAACAATTGGGTTGAATTTGAAGAAGTCCTATGTAAGGAATTTGAGGATAAAATTGATCATCTTTCACTTGTGGAATAATTTAAATAATATAGATATTTTTTCATGAATTCATGGTGGATTTCAATTACACGTTCTAGAATACCTAGAATAGAATTCTTGTAATGATCAAACCTACTCCAAACTATGCATTTACGTACTATCTAAAGGTTCTAAATTAAGATGTGGCTTTCTCTATCTAGGTAATATAATCCTAATGCTTCAATAAATTTTACAGATATACTACCAACTCAAAACAACTATGCTTAATAAGGGAAATAGAATAATTCATGGGATTAAGCAAATAAAATGGAAATGGCTCCAACTAGTGAGAATTCACAACCATCTTATATTCAATAGAGTTAAACTCTTCCTTCACATGGAAACTAACCACCTTCTTAGAATAATGAATCCTCTCTACCACATGGAGAAATTCATTCAATCAATCAAGAATAAGTTCAAATCAACAAGGAGAAGGTAGTGGTAAAGTACATGCTGAAACCACATTTGTTAGCTTTCAGTAAGGCGAGAATTATTTTGAGAACATGGATGCAAATCAAATCTAGAATTTTTCTAATGTTGATAATTTAGTTACACCCCATACTAGATTCAAGAAAAAGGTAGTTGGAGAAGGTTTAGGTCTTGATAAATCAATTCTTCTTCCTTCGCAACCACCACAAAAGAGCACCACTCATAATCTTCCATAAAAGACATCAAATCATCAAGCTTAAAACCCAAAGGGAAAATCTTTTAAAAGGCCTTACATTCCTCAATTCACACAACATTTAGGATCTAATTTTAATCCTAAATTTCATCCAAGGACAACCAATTTTCCACGTAATATATTGGATCAAATAAATAAAGCTTTAATATCAATCTCAATGTGGGATACACTGCTAATCATAGGACAAAAGGAGTATCTACAAAAGAGATTTCAAAGATCAATATCCCTGATAGACAACGTAAAAAGGAAAGAGTAAGTGTTGTTCTATCCAGTTCTAATCAATATTCTGAGACTTAAACTCCAAAGGTGACTAATCCTCCTCCATTTTATCTTTTTATTGTCATAGGAGATTGTCTAGTTCATAATTGTATGATTGACATTGGGGCTAGTACCTTTGTCATGCCCAAGTCAATAACTAACAAACTAGGAATTTAGTATGAACCCCATGATAAATTTGTCTTGAAATTAGATGGGTTTCCTATAAATACTATAGGTGTGTTGAGATATATCAAAGTTATAATTGATACTTATCCAAATTTTCCCACTACATAAGATGTAGTTTTTGTTGATTTAACTCCATATTTTGCACTATGCCTATCTAGAGATTTCACTGCTAAGATAAGAGGTTACCTTTCATCAAATTTTTCATACATGGTTTTTAGAACTGGGTATGAAACCAAAGTCACTATAATATCTAAACCTATTTCTATATTTCATCTTAAATCATATATACCAAATATGTCAAATGTGAATTGCAATGTTTTAGAAGAAAATAAGAATACTAGTGATCAAGAGACTTCTAAGCCACTTGAAGGCATATCAGATCTACTATTTGATGAGTGGGCTATTGATAAACATGGATATGATCCCTACAAAAGTGTTGAAGATGCTAGTTTTGGAGTTTATTGTATGCACAAAGAAGGTAGTTTATTACCTAGTCTCACTAGTTCAATACAGGATCAAGGAGTGTGGAATATGTACTATGATGGATCCAAATCAAATAATGGAAATGGGGCTGGTGTAATGTTAATTTTACCTCAAAATAAAATTTATTATTCTTTTTTTATATTTCAATTTAGTTGTATATAAAATTATAAAGAGTATGAAGCTCTTATTCATGGCCTTAAGTGGGCTAGAGAGAGGAATATTAAGCTTTTGCAGGTGAAATATGATAGTGAGTTGGTAGTGTATCAAGTTAGAGGTTTAAGTTCAGAAAATAAAATAATCTTAAATTCATACAAATTCAAATTTTGGGACCTCCTGGAATATTTCTTATCATTTGATATTTGCTCCATTCCTAGAGGATCTAATCAACATTCAGATAGACTTGCTTCCATAGGAGCACAATATGATATTGTGGATAAAATAAAGGACAATAAAAATTAGACCTAAATAAAGGTTATATGAATGCATTTAGTTCCAAAAAATGATGTAAGTTGGCAATTTTTTGACTCTGATAAATAGATAGATTATTTTTTATAGAATGAGGTAGAATTTTACCCAAGAAATCATGATAAATTATAAGATCAATATGAAAATTAGAATGTGAAATTGAGATAAAACAAGATGCCTAAAGTCTCAGTGAATTTATAAATCATTTTAAATGAAGATTATCAACTAAGAAAGGACAATGTAAGCATTTCTTCCAAGAAAGAACACTATAATAAAATTAGCATAGTTGAAGGTAAGCAACTCAAGTTGGGTAAAGTAAACATTAGTGTTGAGAGAGGAGCTTTCATCTAATTATGTAAGGAGTTAATAGATGTATTTGCTTGGGAATACCATGATTTGAAATGTTTTGATCCTAGGTTAGCATAACATATTATTGATATTGAATAGGATGCAAAATCAATAAGATAGAAGCAAAGTCCCATCAACCCCAAGGTTGAAATACTCATGAGAATAGAGCTTACAAAGTTGATTAAGTCAAGTATAATATTTCCTATCAATCATTAAACATGGGTAGAAAACCTTATACTAGTGAGAAAGAAAAATGGAGAGATAAGACTATGTGTGGATTTTAGATATTTGAATAGAGTGTCACTAAAAGACCACTATCCTCTTCCTTCCATGGATAAAATCTTATAGAGAATATCAAGGTCATAGAGGTTCTCTTTACTAGATGGGTACTCAGGTTTCAACCAAATATTGGTGAAACATTAAGACCAGTATAATACAACTTTTACCACCAAATGGGGGTACTTATGCCTACAATAAGATTCCCTTTAGACTCTCTAATGCTGGAGCCACTTTTGAAAAGACAATGGATGTTACTTTTCATGGTCTTTTAAATCAAATGGTTTTAGTTTATCTCGATGACATTAATATATTTTCAAAGGATCCTAATGATCATCTAACACACTTGAGAATTGTTTTTGATAGATGTAGATAATTTGTAGTTTCCTTGAATCCAAAGAAGTGCATATTTTTAATGCATGAGGAGAGACTTCTTGTGCATGTTGTGTCTAAATATGGTATTTCAATTGATCCAAAGAGAATAGAAGCAATATTTTCTCTATCATTTCATAAAAATAAGAAAGGATTGTAGAGATTCTTGGGAAAGATCAATTTCATTAGAAGATTCATTCCTAGTTTTTTAGAATTGGTAAGGCCACTCACTCAAATGTTGAAGAAACACAAAGAATTGACTTGGAGTAAATAAGGTAAAAATATATTTGAATACATCAATCCAAATTTTAGTAAGGATTTATTTATTTATGCTTTTTCTACATCTAGTATAATTTCAACCATATGTATGTAGCATAATAGTGAATGTTTGGAACAATTCATTACTTTATTTAGTCAAGATTTGGAGGGATATGAATAGAGATATTATTTTTTTGAGAAAAATGTACTTTTTTATAAAATGTTTGAAAAAATTAAGACATTTGGTTTCAAATAATAATATTATTCTAATAATAGCTCATCTTAGAGTGAAAGATTTCATCCTCAACAGAGATATAAGTGAAAGGAGAGCTGGATGGGTCACTAAGTGTATGGAATATAACATTGAATTCAAGGTCAAAATTTATTTATAAGGTAAAGGATTATGTGAAAATATTGTATAAGATGTGAAATAAGATAAATAAATAATTTTGACAATTTAGGACACTTAACATGAAGCTAAAAACACTCCTCCAAGTTGGACACATGATATTACCAGATTACTTCAAATAGGAGAGTGACCAATGGAATTAAATTCATAAAAGAGAACAAAATTTATGATACAATCAATATCATATATTATAATTTATGGATTTATTTTTAAAAAAGACATTGGAGGTATGCTTTTAAGGTGTGTTGAAACCAATCAATTTGATAAGGTTTTTCAGTAATTTCATGATAGTCCTTCTAGAGGCCATTTTTAAGCCAAGAATATATCTGAAAAAATTATTAGAGATGGTTAATTTTGTCATAATTTATTCAAGGATGCACATACATGGGTTAGGAAGTGTGTAAAGTGTGCAATGTTTGTAGGGAAACAAATACTAGTTGCTATGACATTGAATCCTATTCAGGTTGAGTAGCCTTCCATGAAATAGGGTTTAGAATTAATTATAATGATTAATCCTACTTAAAATGGTGTTCATAATTGGGTCTTGATAGCCACATATTATTTCACCATGTGGGTGGAAGTAGTTCCACTAAAGGTGGAAAATGAGAACTTTGTTGTTGAGTTCTATGAGAGTCTAGTCACCCATTTTAGAGTACCTTCCATTGTCATATTAGATAATGCTTTGGAATTAAGTAGTGAAAAGGTATTTGAATGGGTTATTGACCAGGGTATTTATCTAACATATTCATTAAGTTATTATCCATAGGGTAATGGACTTGTAGAGTCCATTAACAAGAACCTAATTTAGATCATCAATAAAATAATGGAAGATAATCAAAGATCATGGTATATGAAGTTGAAGACTAATTTATAGGCTGATAGGATCACTACTAATAAATTAGTTGGTCATTAACCTTATCTTTTAGTTTATGGAAGAGATGAAAGGATGCTAATCTCATTGAAACTTCTAGCTTTGGAGTTTGCACACCAACTAGAGCTTCTTGAAAATGATGCAATATAGGTAAAGATGAATAAAATAAGAGAATTAGAGGAAATAAGAAATGATTTAATTCATACCATGTGTTCAAACTAGGAACAAGTCAAGAATTTTTTTGATAAAAGAGCTTCATCAAAAACATTTCATCAAGGAGACATAGTACTCAATAAGGATGAATAACATGCAAACTAGGTAATCACTCCAAATTGATAGCCCTTGGAGTAGACCTTATATTATAACTAATTGTAAGGAAATCAATTATTTTCAATTATCCAAATTGAGTGGAGAGGAATTTCACATTCCTATGAATGGGATGTTTCACAAGTACTACTATTAGGAGAGTCACTCTTTTGTACATAGTCATAGTTTCATTACTCTAAGTACAAAAGTCGTACATGATTTTTGTAGTTTTTATTATATTTTAGTAGTCATTTTTTATTGTTTCTAGTTTGTGTTTGTGTTAGTTTGTCTATTTTTATTAGTGTATGCAATTTTTCCTAGTTTTTATGTATAGTCCAAGCCTGATATAGTCTAGAATTTCTACATTTCCTTGAAAAATAGGCTGGTCAACCCCTAAGAGTAACAAAAAATGTTGGTAATTTGGTCTATCAAAGCCAAATACCAACCCTTATAATTTGAAACATTCCAATGTCCTGCTAGTAGCCTTGTCAAGCTGGTTAAACTTGTGAATTTTGGCCTAAAGAGCAATTTTTTGGTTTAAATATAAAATTTAAGGTCAAAAATGTCATTAATTATCCTAAGTATCCTTTAAATATGTTTAAAAACATTAAATTTTCCTTAGTCCAAAGTTTCAAAAAGAAAAAAGCTGTTTTAATGTGTTTTAAGTGTGAAAAGGGGCATATTCTAACCCCACACATTCTAATTTGCCTTCCCAAAAGCATGGAAAATAATTAAAACTAGGTTTCATTTTTAGTTTATTCCTTACTTTTTTCACCCTAACATCAATTAGGTTTATTAACTGATCTTAAATGTCACATTTTAGAGGATCTAGCCTCACAACTAGAGGTTTGATCTAAACATAGGTATCCCATAGCCTTAGATCATTTTAATGTTAGTCTAGATATGAGTCAAAATTGAGTGATATGATATCTATTGGGTGTTATCTGGGTTGTAATAAGACATTCTTGATAAAAAGGGGCACCTCCATAAATGAATTAACCTCCAAATGGTCCTTTCTTATCAGTCTATTATTTTGCCTTAAAACCACCCTTGAAACCTATTGATGTACTTAATGTGCTCCCCATGTCACTAAGGAATGGGGAGAAGTAATAAACTCAAGTTTAAGTCCTTTAAGAATCAATAATTAAGTTGTTTATACAAATACTGTTGAAAATAGAAAAATAGTAGTGATATGGCCACCACTTTTAAGTCTACAAGTAGACCCTACTATAGGGACAATAGATTATACATCGTGACACTTTATTCCTTGCTAATCTTTGTGAAATTGATCTAAACTTTGAAAATTATTGCCCAATCACAAACAAACCATAAATATTTATAGGATGATCTAAACTAAAGTGACTCATGGGGTAGATCTAAAGGTAAGTAGAGTAAGGTAAAAAAGAAATTTTGCATCAGAGGGTTAGTGATGTTGATTCTTTAAACCTTTATGATAATAACATGTAAAACTAACATTCATCAACCCTAATGTAATACTCAAATCCAATTAATATAGTTGAGAATTCAAAAGAAAGGAGATGCATATGTCTAAAATAATATGTTGCAATAAAGTTAATCATTCATATTAAATTACATAAGCACATTCAATTATAAATAAGATGAAAATGGAGAACATAAACCAATTTTTTTTTAGCCTAGTGTTAAACTCAAACCAATAGATGCATACATTGATATTATTGCCAGATTCATCAGTAGAAAGGAAACCATTAATTCTCTAAAGCATGAGAATCATAAACTATAGAACACACAACAAAGTATTTAGACAATCTCATGAATCCTTGGCTCTTTTGCATTAATTCTATAACAACTATTCTTTTTCTTACAATGAGGGGGAAAACCCCTATATATAGGCCTTAAAAATCCCCATAAAAGTTCAAGTGGGCCCATTAAAAGACACCCAAATACATCCAAGGGTATTTTAGGTTTTTGAACAACAATAACTAAAATGATACATATTAAAATAGAATATTCTAAATTTTAATTTATAAAATAAAGCCAAATATTCCTCAAGGCATGGAGGAGGTTGTTGACTAGCTTGTTGTTGCTGCCTTTGTTTCTCTACCTCTTCCTTTGTCCAAAATTTAGCACAGACTAAGTAATCCTAGTCATTTTGACCAAAATTTAGGATCATAGGCTAGATTAAGTTAGGCATTTCCTTAATATCTTACCATGCTCTTGAAGTATAGGTCTTAGTAATTCTTCAATGGCCTTAACTCTCTCTAGCCTTTGGTTGGAAAAAGCCACAATGTTCATCACTTTAGTGGTAGCCTTGGCATTAGATATGTCCTATTAGAAATTTTTAATAAATACCTTCATTTGAGCCCTAAATTCTTGGTCATCCATGAATATGCCATTAGTTTTGGTCACCCTAGTGACCATAACATCCTTTAACAAGAGTTAAATTATGAACTCTATTTTTTATAAGGATGTAGTTACATCCTTAACCTATTCAAGCCACCTTTTCAATATTCTTTTTCTATTCATCATTATGGTCTATCCTAGGATGATGTCTTCAAGTGGTAACACCTTAAGGTCTAGGAACTTGTTGCTCCTTGTAACTCTAGATAGGTTTTCCAACTTGGCATCATAGAGTGAAAATTTTTGGTCATATTTAATGACCACATTATACTACAGAGTCCCATCTTCTTGCCTTCTTTTCATGACCTTGTATAAGTTGAAGACATTGATGATTACATATTTATTCTACTGCATACCTTTCATTAAGGCAACTATGGATTTTATATTGGGTTAAATCAAGGACACAAGGTCCTTTGCATACTCATCTACTTCACTTAGGCTAGCCTTCCTCTTATTTGTTAAATTGAAGAGGGAGACTTCAATTTCATGAGACATAATTGATCTATATTGGGGATATTTAACCTGCCTCCTCACCACTATTTTCATGATACCTGTAGCAGCATAAAATCTCATGCCAATCTATGGTACAGGGAGTACTACCTAAGGTCTCTCTTATCTTGCTAATAGTATAATATTTCTGACCCAATTTAGGATAATAGTAGGAATTGTATTTTTTGGAGGTGGTGTAGTTGAGGTAGAGGTTAGAGATGTAGCAAGAAAGTGAAATAGGTTTGTTGGGTCTATCTTCCCAAGTGTGCCAAATAGAGTTCTTGTAGGGCCCATATTTAGAATAAATAAAGGTAATTTTGGAGGTGCACTCACCTTTGTGGCCATTAAAATATTTAATGGGGATGTAGGTAAAGTTGGATTTAGAAAGGTGAAAAGTTTTGAAATGGGTCTTAATGGCCTTATAGATGCAGGGGAGTAAATATAAAATGTCACACTAGTTGTTTCTACTTAAGAAGAAGTGGAACTAACAACCTGACTAGCACTAGTGCACTAGGAGCCTAATGAAGATGCAATATTTGTAGTGGCATGAAAAATGAAATGGGGGATAGTAAATTCAAAGGAACCACTAGTTTGGCTAAAGGTAGTATCAATTAAATATTGAGTAGAGGTAATTATAGTTGATGATGATACTGAATCCAATTGGGAAATATTGTTGGTAGGAGCAAATGTAAAAGTAAAATCAATTTGAAATGTACTTATAACTAGAAAAGAATGTAGTGGTGAGATACTTACATTGATAGCTTGTGTTCCAAGGGTAGCTTATAGAGTTGATTGCATTGGAGGCTTTGTAACCACTTGAGAAGATAGTGGAGGGGTTATTGTTCCTCTCATAGTGGCCTTAGGCTTCCTTTTCCTCTAGTATACCTTCTCAATGTTTCTCCTAACCAATGCTTACACTTCTTCCATGAAGAGCTCAATGCCTTGTTGTAATTCATCAAGGTTAATAGCAGTAGGTTCAAGTTGATCCAAGATTTCTAGAATGACACTCATAGTAGATGAAGAGATTATTATGGGACCTTAGGAGGGGTCAGGCTAATTACTAGACCCTCCTTACTAAAAGCTTGAAGGTAAGTCTTGAATGCTTGAAGTGGCAAGTTATGGAGGTGTATTTGGCTTGTTCTTGAAAAGAAGAACATTGTATTCTTCTTCTTTATCTTTCCCTTATTTCTAGTCAACATCAAACATGCTCCCATATGATGGTGATGGCTGAGACTTAGCAATATCCTCCTTTTTATTTTCCATATCCCATCTCATTTCTAGTTAAATGTTCTTCTTTATAGCATTTAAGAGCACCACTTCATCATTCAAAACATCTATATATATCCACTGGTGGACTTATTCTTGATCCTTGTATTCCATTGTCACATCTTTCTTGAGTTTGAATAGTGTAGACATTCAATTCTTAACACCATTTGTGTTGAAATTGTCAATCTTACTCAAATTACACCTAATTGCACATTTTAGGTCAAAATCTATGAAACCTCCTAAATGGTTTGAATGCATCATTTACAATTTCCATTTTAGGTCTAAGTATCCCTAAATAGGGTAATGTATTTTATGGGCCAACTAACTTTGATCAGATCATTTTGAGTCAAAATGACCATTTCACCATTTAGTGCTCTGGATCACTCTTTTCTTCTAAATTCATTGGTACATGTCATGTACCTTTGTTATTTTCTATTGAAAACATCCTATATGGGAATACAGTTCTAATGCATCTAATGTCACCTTTTAATTCTTTTCTAGTCAAATTACAACCCATTAATATGACTTTTTGACCTTTTTGATTAATTAAGGACCAATTTTGAAATAAATACACAAATGTTGATTAACCTTGTTAATGATAATTAATCCAAATCAAGAGCTTAAGTGGATTTTCCATGAGAGTTGTTGAATTTTTTTTTTGAAAATTGATTCTTATTATCTACATCACCTAGTGACATAATCTATGGGGTGGCATCCATCAAGCCATAAGTGCATAAAATATCAGGATTATGGGTCACCCATGCCTAGTTAATGCCTCCCATGCCTCTTTAATGCCCCTTTTTACAAGGTCATCTTAACGGTATTTATGGATTTAATTCTAAATATTAGGATTATCCTCAACCACACATCTCAATCTTAAGATAGATGGTTCAAGTTAGTCCTAACCAATATCAAAAATATATAAATAGAGAAGCTATGGACATCATTTCTAAGCTATTTTGGTGCAAGGTTATTATGCTTAAATATCTCCAAAGCTTGAGCATTGAAAAGTTATAATGCTAAATTATTTCCACAAAGCTTCATTTATAGGCTAGTTTTGTGATTTACAATCAAGAGCCTAGGTTTTATGGAGTGTTCTTGAGGCATTGGAGGATCTTACCACCATTGTTGACAAAGAAAAGGATGCTTGATCAAGGGGGAACATGTTTTTGAGCCACATAGGCATGGTGAATCCATTTGGGAAGGTAATATGGTGATTTCTTTCTTTCATTTATTTCTTTCTATCCTTTGTAATTCCCATAGGAATAGATAGGCTTGGTTAGTTAGTTCTTTATGCATGTTTCATTGTTTATGGACTAATGCTTGACTAACTTGCTTTGTAATCCTCTCTACATCTTGGCATGCCCAGTGGGATAAGATGCATCCTACACCTAAAAGTGATCCTTTTACAACCTTAAAAAACTTATTTAAGCTTTTAAAACTCTTGCAAATTGGTTTTCTAACTTTTTTTGCCATTTTTGGTTGCCATAGTTTTTACATAGTAACTGACATCAGTAAAAATACCGACATTAGTTACTTGGCTTAACTGACATCGATCAACAAAACTAACATCGATCAGATCTTGGTTGGCCATAACTGATGTCGGTGGTATTGAATGACATCAATCACTATGTTTTTTCCAAAAACATAGACCTAAGACCTACTTTTCCAAAGTTTCTTGTTTCAAATTCAAAAGGGATTCAAAGATAAAGGACAAGCTAACATTTTTTCTATAGGATCAAGTTAAAAATTTGCTTAAAACATGTTTAAATCACTTATACATGCTTAAAATCTGATTAGGAATTTTGTTTTGGTGTTTAACAAGGAATTTTTAGATGTTTTTGGTGAATGTTTTTCAAAATTTACAACTATGACCATGGGGTCAAATGAACACCACCAAACACTTTATTTGGGTTTAAAATTAAACACACTTGTTAATTCTTGTTTGCAATAGTTGATTAAGTTAATCTTGTTTGGAAAAAGGAGGAATATTGCATGTATACTCTTCCATTTTTCCCCTATAGGGAACCCTTGGAATCAAAAGTGCCACTCCTATTGCAAATAGCCTATTCCAAGGCTTAGAAAGAATGTTGCCTAAAGTACTCCCCAAAAACTCGCTAAAGTTTGGGTGATCTTGAAAATAACCCTAAAATCTTTCTATTTGCATTCTTTCTTTATTTTTATGCAACTTGGATTACGAGTGGGACTTCATCACCTCTCACAAGTTCTTTAAGGAAGCTTTGACCTAGGGTTTCATCTCATGGCATTGAATTCTTTTGACTCTTTTTAGAGTTACACATGGGATGTATTAGTACTTTGGAAATTACACTACATTAATCAAACATTAGGATGTAGTGGTTACATAAAATACTAGACCTTTATGCAATGAGCCGAGTGATACAGGCCCAAAATCTATGCTTTTCTTTTGCATTATTTGGTGTGAAAGTCATTATGTAATTAATTCCCCTAGAACATTCAAAACATGATAGTTTAGTAGACCCCACTTTGCCATACCTTGTTAGTTTAGACTTAAGATGTTTTTTTTTTAATTATCTTACTTGGTCTTGATTTGTGTCTAAAAGTGCTTGTTAACTTAATGAACTTAACCAGAACACATTATCCTAAAATTTCTTGAGCAAGAGAGGCATTATGCTGTCCAAATGGAAAATTCATATTTTACTTACACAATTTGTTATCAAAATCTTTGTGTCATGACATCCACTTTGACATAGTCATGATGCCCAATTGAGTCTAAAACTTTTAACCAATTTATTTAAATCCTTCATTTATAATCCACATTCAAAATTGGAACTTTTTGAGTTTTAAGGTTTGGTGCATCAAAGTGGGTTTGCCATATGTGCACTAATCTTGTTTTAATTTGGGTTAAATTTATATTTGGATTTAAGGTCATTTATTAAGACTCAAAATCACATTATCATCTTGGTGGGATCAAGTCATTTTACGTATCACTCATGTTTTAGGTCCTAGAACATATTTTATCCTACTAGAATCATGTGGTGATGTTGTGCTACCCATTTGGTCCTAGATTTATAATTAGTGATTCACATATGTCTTTACATCTTGAGTTGCTTACTTCATTTTATCTTCTTCATAATCTAGAGATGATTCTTCTAAATTTCTAGGGTCAACTTGTCAAAGTTGAAACTAGCTTTTGTAGTGTGGGTGTATCAAAAAGATCTAGGTTTTGGTTTACTAGTTTTCACCTTGGGTCTTTGAGTTACCTTACTCTCTTCTAATTTATATGATTTCAACTTTACCAAAAGTTGAGTAATTTCATGAACCAAATCTTCTAAATTATGCATGGTTTCAAACCCACCCCCCCGTCACGCCCCCCCTCCCCCCCCCGCCTTATAGTCTCATTGGTACCTTGGTTATTTGTTTAAAAATAAAGCCAAAGCATACTTTGATTGGTTATTGAACATTGGTCCAAAGTTATTCAAACACATAGAGATTAGTTTTTTTTAGACATGACTCAAAGGTTCAGTCATAATGGGGCCTCTTATGGCCTTAGTTATGATGATGATAAATTTTATGATGGTCAAGATAACCCCATTGTTTTTTATGATATCCCCACAAAAGTAGGATTTTAAGATGATTACAATGAATATCAACCCCAAGAAGATCAAGATGAAGCCCTTCTTAGATTGATAAAATTAGGTGCTAGACTACCTTATGACTTTCCTACAAAATAATTGCATGCCTTGGTTAGAGAAGGAGAACACTAATAGAAAGAGCAATATTTTGCAAAAATAGACATACCTTCTTCTTCTAATAAAAGAAAGGAAAAACAAACAAATTCAACACCCACAAATCTAGATCTTTTAGCTAAGATCAAAATAATAAGTTAATGATATGCAAATCAACTTATTATAAACTTAACTGCCTCCCTAGTTACCACTTAAACTCACAATAAGGCTTCAAAATAACATGAATATATGGTGGATAGTATGCAACAAATATTGGATGAGGACATTACCATAGTGGATCAAGGTAATCTAAATAATTAGGTAAAGTCATAAGAGACCTTATAAGATGTTCCATTTGACACAAACATAAATTCTTCAATCATCAAGAACCTCTTGTTACTTTACAAACTTAAAAACCCAAACATTCAATTTAAATTGAGGAAATCCCTGAAAAAAATGAAAGATTGGTAAATAAACATAGACATTTCCAAAATCAACAAAATGTGAAACAACTAAATTCTAGGAATGTTTTACAATCTAAGAATCAATGGCCTATGTTCTTAAGTCAAATAGAAAATCAAAAATAAATCATGGATTGAAAGGTATATGCTCCCTATAGATTCATACAAAACCAGGGGCACATTCCACCCTAATAGCAACAAAACCAGGGGCACATTCCACCCCAACAACAATAAAACTAGGGGCACATTCCACCCCAAAAACATATTATCCAATCCACAAATGTACCAAACATGTAAGAATGGAATTCTATGAAGGATAATGTCTAAATATTGGAGACAAACAATAGAGTCAAAAAGTATAAATTTGATGAGATATGCCCATATCCATTTGACTTATCTATTCTCCAAAACCCCTTTCCACCTCACTTTGAGACACCTAAATTTGACAAATACAAATGGAAAAGAGATCTACACCAACACATATAAGCATTCTTCATCTTGTGTCAAGAGGTTGCTTATAGAAGCAAGTACTTATTATGATTATTTCCATAAAGTTTAGCAGGACAAGCTCTTGTTTCATTACTTAAACTACCCAAGGGATCTTTTATGGATTGAAATGAATTATCAAAAAAGTTTGTTAACCATTTCTCATACAACATAGAACATGAATTGACCATTTTTGACCTATGCAAAGCTAAAAAAACATGATGGTGAAAGTTTTGTTGCATATCTACAAAGGTGGAGAGCATTGGTGAGCAACTTTCAACACAATTTACCAAACAAATAGTTGGCTGATATTTTGTATAGAATTTTCATCCTAAAGTTTCACATAATCTATAGTTATCTTATGCTAACTCATTTGAATAAATTATTGACAAAGGAGTACAAATTGATAAGTCTCTTATTGTTAGGGGCCTTGTTAAGATCTTTGTACAAGGACAAGTGTCTAATTAGACTAAATCACTGGCTCCTCAAATAGTTACATAGGATAAGTCTAAGGGATTTCAAAAAAAGAATAATATGGTCAAAAATGGGGTGACAGAAACAAGACATGTATAAATGGTATAGACTATGCCTCCTCTAAATGTACAATTAACTCCCTCAAATCTACTACCTACTTTGCAAAGACAACCTCCATGAAGGATGTTTCATAGCAATTTTAGATTCTTCATCCACTTAGGAGAATTGGTTGAAGTAGTATTACAAAATCTCATTGTATCTAACTTAATTATATGGCTAGTATCAAGGCCATTTCCTTAAGATCAGCTAAAACTAGATTGGTATAAAGAGAATGAATGGTGTAACTTTCATCATGTTGCTAGTCATAGTGCATATCAATGTGTTCAATTATGAAATATTATTGAGGACTTTATTAAAAATGGTGAGATGGAAATTGAGTTGGCTCCTAATCTAGACATAAATTAGGATATGGGAATCTACAAAGACCCCTTTCCTTGACATGATCCACCACCACCAAGAAAAAAACAAAATGGTCACAATCAAGGATAGAGGTAGAATTAAAACCAATAACATCATCATAATCATAGTGAGCATAATCAATATCATGATCCCCACACTAATAATGTGGCTTATAACAATGTGCCTTACAACTACAATAACAATGTCAGACACATTTCTACAACCCATATTGCCACTGTACTATGATGCCACATGGCCAATCTCATGTTCCTCACAACACAAGACCTATCATTATAGGGTCAACACCCTCTCCCCCTAGTAATACCATGTAGATTTCACATCATCATGTGGCTACTCTATTTTCATGGCTCACTAATCTTGAACAATAGTACCATTCTTCTAGGGGCTCCTCATTAACCTAAAATTATAGCAATGTCATTAATCACCCACGAATCACCATCCAAGGCCCTTTGCCTCACTCTTCTAATTATAATGAATCCTTGCCACCTCGAGGTTGTGAAGTTACAAATAGATGCCCATGAGTTACCATCCAAGGCCCTTCACCCACTTATTTCCATAAATCCAATGAGAACATTGTGCCAATGGTTCCAAAGCCAAATACTATCTCAACAAAGACTAAACTAGTTCAATCCATAATTCAAATGCCTTATATTCTAATGGACCAATTAGATATAACCCCTATGCAAATTTCCATATTATAACTCTTGCAAACATCTTATATCCATAAAAAAATCCATAATAAACTTTTACAAGAGTCTATTATGCCTAATGATATAAACCTTGATCAATTCTAGAACCTAATTGAACATTTGTCTTCATTTCAACAAATCATGTTTGATCAAAAGGACATGTCCACCCTTGGCCCAAACCATAATAACCCACTATACATTAAAATAATCATTATAGATCACAATATCAAGTAGGTTCTTATGGATAATGGTTCAGGGGTGAACATCATATCTCTTAAATTAGTGCGATGATTGGGTTACATAGATAAAGACATTCAGCTATAGAGTATTACAATCAAGGCTTATAATAATGTCAAGAGGGAGTCATCCAGTACAATTTGGTTGCCAACCATGGTTGGGGTCATTTCTCAACACACATTATTCCATATTGTGGATATTGAGCTTCCTTATAACATACTTCTTGGTCATCCTTAGATCCATGAAGTACAAGCAGTTCCATCTACTCTTCAGTAATGCCTTAAGTTTCCCCATGATGGGATCAAAGTTACCATTCCCATTGATCAACAACCATACTAGTATTCCAAACATCTTGAAGTAGAGTTTTGAAATTATAACTATTGCCCATGTTTTGAATTCATTGTAAAAAAGAACAAAGCCATCATTTCTCATCCATCTCCATCTAATTATATAGACCCTAGTGATCTAACCTCCACCTCAACTGATCCATTTCTTGTAGTGTTAGCCAATCAATTAATTATTAGAGACATAGGTATTTCCACATATCATATAAAGGATGTCTTCCATATTGAAAAATTACCAAAATCCCCTAAAACATTTGGTAGGCCTAAAACTTCCTAGACTCTTAACAGACCTAATCAAATTTGGCAACCAAAGAAGAAGAAACCAAAACCTCATGTGGTTTTTGTGCCTACAGTTGCACTAAAGAAATATTGAGAGGCTCTTACTAAGGGAGATTGGTTATATTTTGAGTGCCTTGTGAATTATTTTCATAATCCAAAATATCCTATCCCTAAAAAGATAATGGATCATCTTGACTATGTAGGGAAAGGCCTTAGCCCCTAGGTGCAAGGAATTTTAGAGCCCTTATTAGCTAGAGTTGTCAATAGGAATCATGGTCTTAGATTTAAACCACCAGAGGATGACCTCATAACATTTGGTAGTGATTCTTCCAAAGTGACTAGTAGCAATATTACTAGCAGTGATGTAACATCTCATTATAGCCATTTTGATGAGCTTGCTGATTTAGATTTGTTTGATTCAAATGTCATATTGACCATAACACTTATTGGAGCTTCCCATCCTATAACAAAAATACATCCTAGTGGTGCTTCCCTTCTTGAAGTAGGATATTATATCTTTACCATTGGTGCTTCTCATCTTAAAGCAAACCCTCACTATAACCTATGCCTTTTTCATCATGAACTCATAGATTGGGATTAGAAAAAAATTTAGTCATATGACTCGATGAGTTTCAAAATGAAGAATCAATAGTAGAATACATGGGCCTATGAGATACATTCCCCATTAGTGATCATAAATAGGGTTTTTATTTCTCATTGAATCCTTCTACCTACTTTGGAGAGCTTGGAGAGCGAGAAAAATTTCTTGGTCATAATAAAGAACAAACATCAAGATATTTAGGTGAAAACCTCTTTGAGTCACTTGTTGATCAGGGAAAAAGTAAAGAAAAAGATAAGCCTTTGAGTGAAAACCTATTTCAAGTGCTCCCAGGCAGGAATGTTTGCTCATCACCTTAGGACATAGAAAGTCCATCTATCCCAATTTCCATAGCTAGTACTAGCATCTCTTCAAAATAATATCAAATATTTGAGCATCTTACTCTTGATTTTTTTTTGAGGTATTTGCCAATTGGCCTTTACCTAAGAAGGAAGATTTTGATTCTTCATATTATCCAGATCTTTGGGAGGAGCAAAAAGAAGATATAGCAGAAGAAGATGATCATGACCATACATTTCCTATAATTTTAAAAGATGGATCCACACTCCTTATGGAGAGCACAAAAAAGTGAATTTGGGAACCCATGAGGATCTCAAAAATGTTTATCTCAGAGCTTCCCTTACTGAAGTAGAATGGGAACACATTATATCCATTCTTAAGGATTATATAGACATTTTTACATCAGCATATTATAACATGTCAGGCCTGGATCCAAATTTAGTTCTATATCATCTAGTTGTTCACCCTGATGTTAAACCAGTAAAGTAAAAGTTAAGAAAGATGCATCCATGCATCACGCTTTTGGTTAAGGCTAAGTTGGAGAATTTGTTATTAGCTAATTTTATCAAAACATTAGACTATTTTAAATGGATTTATAACATAGTTAAAGTAAGTAAAAATACCCTAGGTATATGTGTTTATACTAATTTTCATGATATTAACAAGGCATGTCCCAAATATGATTTTCCTCTACCCAACATTAACATGATTATCAACTCAACTACTGGGTATGATATGATATCCTTGATGGATGGATTTTATGATTACAATCAGATCAAGATAGCCCTTGAAGATTAACAAAAGCCCATATTCACCACTCTGTGGGGAACATTTTGTTACCAAGTCATGCCATTCAATTTGAAGAATGCTAGAGCCAAATATCATGGTGAAATGATTTTCATCTTCCATGACATGATGCATGAAATTGTTGAGGACTATGTTGATTATATACTAGAAAAATTAAGAACAAGAGCTAGATACCCTGACATTCTATGAAGAATATTTGAGAGGCTTCATCCATATAAAGTCTAGTTGAATCCTAAGAAATGTGTCTTCAGAGTCACATCAAGAAAATTGCTAGGGCACCAGGAAAATTTCTAGGGTTCATTATATAATAATGAGGGATTGAATTCAACCCTATGAAGGTCACTGCTATTATGGAAATTCCTCCACTGAATAATCTTACAAAGCTATGGGGTATACAAGGCAAGATCCAATATATGTGTAGGTTTATTTCTCAACTAGAAAATATGTGCCACCCATTTACCCATATCTTAAAGAAATGGGTGGCATTTTAGTGGGATGAATATTATTAGATAAAATTTTTAAAGCTTAAAATATACTTAGCTAATCCACTAGTCTTATGCCCTCCAATACAAGGAAAACCACTACTTCTTTACATATCAGCTATAAAATATGCACTAGGGGCACTTTTAGCTCAGCATGATGATCATGATAAGGAACACATAGTTTATTATTTAAGACACACATTGGTCACTATAAACATAATTATATGCCCATTGAGAATTCATGTTTAGCTATGGTGTTTGCCACTCATAAATTGTGACATTATATGTTGAATAACAAAACTTTAGAACAATTTACGGAGAAAGCGAAAGATAAATCTGATTATAAAATAGAAAAGAACTCTAAAAGATAGATAGGGGCCCCTAAACAAAGGACCTGGTCATCATTGTTTGGGAAAAAACTGATAGGGAAATCCCTTTTCCCATCGGTGACATCTAAATCATGCTGGGAGAAAGGTGAGTTTCAAATTTTCATCCCAGATCCTTTACTTGATTTCTCTGTATCATCAATGGATCTCACCCTAGTTGGAAAGTTTCTAGGAGCAAGACCAAATATAGATTCACTCAGATCTATGATCAAAAAGAAATGGGCTATACGCAGAGAAGTAGACATTGCACCAATGGTGAATGGTTTTTTCTCTTTTATCTTTAACTGTAAAGAAGATTTGAATAAGATTTTGAGTGAAGGACCCTAGTCCTTTGGAGAAAGAACTCTTACAATCAAGAAATGGGAACCAAAAATGGATTTATCAGACTCATTCTTCTTAACTACCCCTATATGGGCTAGACTACTTGGGCTTCCATTAGAATTTTGGCATGAGGACATTTTCAATGGAATTGCTAGTTCATTTGGTGAGTTAGTGGCTGTGGATAACGCCACAGCTTCAAGAACTAAACTCAAAAGCACTAGAATTTATGTTAAAGTGGCAGACCTGAACCATCTCCCCAAAAAAGTGGAATTAATCTCTAAGCTTGGTAAGAAAACCCAAGAAATTGTCTTCGAAGATTTGCCAAATTCTTGTTATGCGTGCAAGAAACAGGGGCATTGGGTTAAGAATTGTCCCAACAGGGGTAGACCCCTTTTAAGAAATTTTTAGGAAGGGAATAATATAAAGATTCAACAAAATAAAATATGGAAGGTAAAAGAAGACTATCGAAAGATAAGGAAGACTCAAGATGCCTTAGCTGACCAACACACAAATAAGGTTAAAATCTCTACAACAGAAGAAGAGGGTGACCTTAATTTACCAGGAACAATAGATCTATTAAAAAAATTTAGTCCCCGGATGGAAGAGAAGGGGAAGGGATCTGAAGATAAAAAATTAGATCTTCTAACAGAAGAAGAAGCTAATTTCCTAACCCAAAACACCCAAAGTTTAGAAAATCAATTTTCTAAGGAAAAGGATAATGAAGGATTGGAGGAAGGAGAAGTATTACCTGAAGGGGGGAACAACATAGAAGAAGGAGAGGGAGATTTGTGTGAAGTTTAGATAGGGGAAAAGTGGGAGGTATCAAAGGCTGAAAATAACACTCCAGCGAAAGAGGCCCTAATGGCAGAAGAAATGAAAGAGGTTGGAAAAAACTCAAAAAACCAAAAGATAAAAGGAGAGAAAAAGAACAATACTAATCACATTATGATGAGAAATGGCGGTGCGAAAGTAAATAGTCCTCTTAGGAGTAAAGAAGGAAAAGGATCTGAAAAGTAAGCCAAATTTAAATCAGATGTAGGATATTCAGATAAACCTGGGACAAAATATGTGAAGAAGAATAGAGAGTTGGAAAGTAAGCACAATATAGCAGATGGAAAGCAAGCAACCCTGTAGTAATGTCTCCTAATCAATAAAAATAAATGAGAATTCTTAGTTGGAATATTAGGGGGCTAAATAACATTTATAAAGTAGATTTAGTTAGGAATTTTGTTAGAGAGCAAAAGCCAGACCTCCTTCTGCTTCAAGAAACTAAAATGAGTAAAGAGAAAGTGGAACAGATCAAAGACTTTAAAAATTACACCATTAAGGCCAGTACCTCTGAAGGTGCTTCGGGAGGAAAAGTGATGTTATGGAAAAAAATCAATATACTAGTTCTATTTTGATGGAAAGTAAAAATTTTTTGGCTGTCAACATAACTAGTGTTGACCAAAAGGAAAGATGGTATGTTGTAAATATCTACGCTCCCAATGCCAGGAACAAAAGGAAAAAGGTATGGGAAACTCTCTCAAAACTAAGAAGCAAAGATTACTTTGGGCGATGGATTATAATGGGAGACTTTAATGTTCCTCCCTATGATTATGATAAAATGGGTGGTAACACTATTCAAATGGAAGGGAGATTTGATCTCATGGAGTTTATAAGTAAAGAAGGTTTAATGGATGTGGAGATGCAAGCAATTCAGTATACCTAGAGCAATAAGAGACTGGACAAGGAATGTATACAGGCCAAGCTTGATAGGGCTCTCATTTCCCTAGATTGGATAAAAGACTATACTTGTAAGTTGGAAGCATGCCATAAAATAGGCTCGGATCATTTCCCTCTTATCCTCACAGTGGTCAAATTGAACCAAAAAAAGAATCATCCGTTCAGATTTGAAAAGATGTGGATGCAGCATCCACAGTTTGAAAGCAAAATAAAAGAATGGTGGAATATACCTATTGAGGGAACAACTCTCTTCAGAGTTGCCTCCAAACTCAAAAATGTTAAAAAGGAAGTTAAGAAATGAAATAAGGACTGTTTTGGAAATATTTTTGAGAAAAACAAGACCATTAAGGAGGATATTAGTAAAATTTAGGAAAAAATTTAGCAAAATGGATATACCTCAGAATCCCATAGAGAAGAAAGTGAATAATTGGTACAATATCAAGACATTATATCTAAGGATGAAACCTTTTGGAGACAAAGATCTAGGGTGCAATGGTTGAAAGAAGGAGATAAAAATACTAAGTTTTTCCATCTTTCCACTTTGAAACACAAAGCGAAAACACATATTCATCACTTGGAAAAAGGAGATCAGAAGATAACAGAGGAAAAGGAAATAAAGGAGGAAATGATCTCATTTTTCTCTTCCCTGATGAAGGCTGACAGAAACATCAACTTGAAAAGCCAGGCTGATATCCTACGAGTGATTCCTCCATTGATCTCGAAGGAGCAAAATAATATGTTATGTTCTATTCCTAAGGAGGAGGAAATCTTCAAAGCTGTTAGATCTTTAGGAGGAGAAAAAGCACCTGGACTAGATGGTTTCCCCATGTTTTTTTTCAAAAGCTCTGGAAACTTATAGGTAAGGATGTAAGCAATGCGGTGAAGGAGTTTTTTAGAGCTAAACAGATGCTGAAGGAAGTTAATGCCACTTTTCTGTGCCTTATTCCAAAGAAGGCTGGAGTTGAATGCCCTGATCAGTTCAGACCGATTAGCTTGTGTAACTCCTTCTATAAGATAATTTCCAAAGTTCTAACGACCAGACTAATTCAAGTGATCCCTTCGTTAATAGCTGATTAGCAAAATGGATTCATTCCAGGTAGACAAATCCTCAACTTTGTTATAATGGCGCATGAGAATATTCACTCACTGTTCAGCTCAAACATAGAGGGGTTCCTAATGAAAGTGGATATAGCTAAAGCATACGACAGGGTGGATTGGCTATTCCTTTCAAATAGCCTTATTGCCTTTGGCTTTGAACAAAGAGTGGTTGATATTATCAAACAGATGATATGTATAACTTTTATAGCTATGTTGGTAAATGGGAGTTCATCTCATTTTTTCAAACCGTCTAGGGGATTAAGACAGGGGGATCCTATCTCCCCTATTCTGTTTATTATCATGGCTGATAGTATGGGGCGATACCTAGGGGACTTAGTTCATAGAGGATTATTTAAAGGCTTGAAACCCTCTTTGCATCCTTTAATATGTTCCCATGGTCAATTTGTGGATGATACTATTTTCATGGGACAGTCTGAAGTCACAGAAGCTAGAATTCTAAAGGAAGCTATAAATCTGTATTCCTCTACCTCTGGACAGCTGATTAACTAGAACAAAAGTGCAGTATTCTTTACTAATACCCCAAATTATAGACAGAAAAAAATAGCAAGAATCCTAGAATGCTCCATAGGTTCTTTTCCCTCCTCTTACCTTGGTCTCCCTTTAGGGTCGAAAGCTCCTAAAGCTTTTTGGGAAGGACTTATTAACAAATTTAGTAAGAAATTGGCAGGATGGAAAGGTAGTCTTCTAAGCCAAGGTGGAAAGCTCACACTCCTCAAAGCAAGTCTTCAAAGCATACCTACGTATGCTTTGAGTCTTTTCAAAATCCCCACTAAATTTGCTAAAGCTATAGAAAAAATCCAGAGAAACTTTCTTTGGTCAGGTACTGAGGAGAAAAGGAGAATGCCTCTTATAGCATGGGATAACATTTGTAAACCTATCAGGGATGGTGGACTTGGTATAAGGAAAATTAGAAGTATGAACACAACCCTCTTAGCTAAATAGGGGTGGAGGGTTTATCAGGAAAATAAAGAATGGAGTAAAATATGGAAGCACAAGTACTTATTCAAGGCAAAGTCACTCCATGAATTCTTTACTACACCGGACATTTCTCATCCTTCTGCCATATGGGGGGCAGTCCAGGGAACAAAACATGTTTTAGAAGAAGGAAGCTCATGGAAAGTTGGCAATGGTAGAAAGGTGAAGTTCTGGGAAGATATTTGGTTAAGAGGAAAACCGTTACAGGAAGAAATCCAAGATAAAGATGTTATAGATAAATGTAAGAAAAGAGTGGGAATAATGGTTAACCAATACTGGCAGAACAACTCTTGGGTAAACCTCACTGACTATGATCAAGATCTCAAGGATATTCAATTATCCCTAAATGCTATATCTCCTTATTCTAACCATGAAGATAAAATTGTTTGGCACAATGAGCTAAGTAGACAGTTTAAAGTTTCTTCCATTTTCACCTCTAAGGGAAATGGTAGCAAACCGTTATGGATGAGAGCCTAGATTAAGGGGCTCATCCCTAAAATCAAATTCTTTTTCTAGACCCTTCTCCAAAACAAAATATTGACTTTGGATAATTTACAAAAACGTGGAATTAATATTGTAAACAGGTGTATTCTTTGTAAAAAAGACCTTGAAGATAGAGATCATCTGTTCGTGAATTGTTCCTTCACTCAGCTAGTTTGGAAGGAGATTCTCAATTTGTGGGGTATTACATGGATTCACCACAAAAATGTGGAATTATCTCTCAAAAGCTGGTACTACCCCTCAAAGAATCCTGAAGTTCTTTTTTTATGGAAACTTACTCTTCCCCATATTTGGTGGGGAATATGGAAGGAAAGAAATAACCAAATCTTTAGAATTAAAGAACTTCCCAGATGGGTGGTAGGATAGAACATCATTAGAGCTTTAAAGGAGAATTTTTTATCACAAAATAATCCAAGCTCAACTTTCCAAGTGGATAATCCCTTAAGAATGGATAATCCTATTGGTAAACCTGATAATCCCAGATCAGGAGTTACTTGGAATGTTCCCCCTCAAGGATGGATTAAAGGAAACTTTGATGGTGCTGCCAAAGGGAACTCGGGGAATGCAGGTTGTGGTGGAGTTTTGATAAACCATATGGGAAAGGTAATAGATGTTGTTGCAATCCCCATTGGTAAATTGAATTGCCACATTGCCGAAGCTACAACTGCCCTTCAGACTCTCAAAATAGCTGTGGACTCGGGATATCCCAAATTGTGGCTTGAAGGGGACTCATTGAATATTATAAATATTCTTAACAATATAAATACTGTGTCTTGGACCATAGAGGATAAGGTAATGGAGATGAAAACATTAATAAAAAAATTTGAAGAAGTGATTATAACCCACACCTTTCGTGAAGCCAATGGTGTTGCAGACTGGCTAGCTAATTGTGCAGGCCGGGTAGGTCAAACAATGAGGTGGCATGAAACATTAGAAAAGAATGTGGATTTGAGGGCACTCATTCTTCATGATGCAACCCATGAAAAGGAAGGAAAGATTGGAATGTAATAGAAATATAATGAGTAGGAGGAGTGGCAGCGCGGGGAAAAGACAACAATCATTAAAGAGGAAGACCCTCAAGAGTGAGAAGCGGATCCTAAATAAGCAAAAACAAAGCCGACTTTCCAATCAATTTGGCAGCAGGTGGGATCATTGTAAAGACCATAGCAACTAGGTTTCAAAGAAAATGAGAATGGCATGTGAAAGGAAGGGAGAACCCCAAAAATAGGAACCCAAGAGCTGTGATGAATGGAAAGAGAAACAAGAAGTCTAGAGAATTCTGTAGAAAGGAAAAGTTGTGAGCTATATGGAAAGACTCCATGGGTCAAAACCACATATCACTATAGCTTTTTTCAAAAATTGGACTGATGAAAGTGTCACCCTGCATGGTATCACCGTGAACTTAACAGAGGATTTTATAGCTGAGGTTACAGGGCTGCCTATGGATGGACTTAAATTCTCCAAGCAGACAAACATTTCGAATGGGGCCTTTTGTAAGTTCCCCAAAACGGATGAGGAAGAATAGAATCTGGTCAAGAACGGGGATTTCTATGAATTGGATTAGATTAAAGGGATATGGAGGGATGTCTTAAGCTGCATAAGGGAGTACTTCATCCTGGATGGAAGAAGTAAGCGAGTGCACAAATTCCACTTTGTCTTCCTTAACCATTTCAGGCACAAGGTAAGTTTGTCTTGTCCCTTTTATCTTTACTTCTCCTTGGTCCAAAGTTTATATGCTCATAGGAAAAAGGAAATGTGCCCTATCCTACATGAAGGCCTTATTCTGCTAATCGAAGGCTATTGCAAGAATAATGCAATGGTAAAGCACCCCAAACAGGGGAAAAATAAGGAGTCAGGGAACAGAAAGAGTGAAAGTGTAAATGGGAAAGGCAAAATCAAGCTCCCTAGTGCTAAAAAGTATAATGTAGAAGAAGATACGAAATGGGAGAGAATTGAAAAACCCAGGGAGGAAAACTTGGAGGAAGAAGAAGGAACTGAAATCTGGGATACAAACTCTAATGAGGATGAAGAATGTGCTGAGAAGAATGAAAAAGATGATGTCAACACAGAGGAGGATCCTGCAAATAGAACTAAAGATATGAAGGAAAATCAGAAAGTGTCAGAGGATGAATTTGTCTAGGATGGCCCTGTTGAGGACCCAGCTTCAAAGAATGAAAAGGAAACTACAGGTTAGGATGATAATCAAGATATGGATATGGAAATTCAAACTGGAATTAAAGAGTGAGAACAAGAGGGTCGAGAGGATATCTTTGAAGAAACCAGGAACAGTCCCAATAAAAATTCTGAGGAATGGAGAGGGAAGAAATAGAATGATGAAACACACACACCAATGACTTGGGTTAATTGCAAAGTAGAGGCATCTTTCCAATTTGATTCTTGGACATGTAGGGAGATTATGGATCTCAAAAGGAAAGTGGAAACTATGGAAGATCCCTGAAAGCTGTATGGAACAAAATTAACAATATGTAAAATCAGATAAGAGAGATCCCAATCAAGCTCAAAGCCTATGAGAATAACCTCTGGGAACTTATTAAGGACAACAGAATGAAAATGGAGGAAGTTACGTCCAATATTTGTGCTGTTGCTGTCAATATTGGAAAAAGAGCCAATGAGGAGACCAAAGCCTTGGAGGGACCTAGCAAAAGGATGAGACAAAGTTCAAGAAAGAAGGCTACACAAAAAGGAGCCATGATGGCGGCAACCACTACCCAGGATACTGTTATGAAAGGAAAAGAAACTATGAAAATGATATTAGAACTGGATGAATAATCTGGTTCCTCTTGTTGGTTATGAAATTGGTCCTGTTCTTTGTTTTCTTTTTGTAATCCTTTGCCTTTGGTGTAACTAGATCTCTATTAAATCTGGGTTTTGACTGGTAGTCTTTTTGGTGGTTTCAGGTCCATTAAAAACCTATTTTTGCTACTTCCTTGTATTTTTTAGGCTTTGCCTGTGGTTTTGGATGATCTTTCTTTCTTTCCTTGTACTAGGGTTTCGGGGTCCCTTCAAAACCTGCTTTTTCCATAATCTAAAACAAAACTTTTGTTATCACCAAGGTATATCCTCTCAAGTTCCTCTTATTTAAATAAATTCTCCAAAGATGAATGGATACATGGATTATGATCCTCAGTGAGGTTGATATTGAATACCAAAAGTAGAAGGCAATCAAAGGGTAGATTCTTGTGGACCAACTTGCAAAAGCTCTTATTACAGCCACTCAACCTCTCAACTTTGACCATCTAGATGATTCTATCATGATGATATAATGAGCATCACAAGAACATAAATAGTGGAAAATCTATTTTGATGGATCCTTCACATCTTGAGGATCTAGAACTGGCATATTGTTGATAACACTATAAGGAGATTTGATCCCTAAAGCCTTCCACATATAATTTTAGTGTATAAACAATATGGTTGAATATGGGGCATTGGTTATAGGGCTCCATCTTATGATATATTGGGATATTAAATCTTAAAGGTATATGGAGATTCATAGCTAATCATAAATTAGACAACTAATTAGTGTCAAACAAGAGATGATAATCTTGTCCCTTACAAGAAAATTATTGATAGCCTTAAAAGACATTTTAAATCTCTACAATTTGAGTTAGTTCCATGAGTCAACAACATATCTACTGATGCCATGGAAATAATTGATTCCATGATTCAAATACATGACAATGCTAAAGAGTATCAATTCTTGCTTGAAAATCTTCTTCAGCCAACACATCTTTTATTAGATTTAGAGAGGATATGTACCATTTTTGATCCTAGTCTCTCACTTGAGCTACCATGGTACCAAGATTTTTATAACTATTTCCATATCCATGTCTTTCTTACCAACCTTTCCAATAACCAACAAATACTTTTCCTTCATTGCCTAACACATTATATCCTCTTTAGAAACATGCTTTATCAAAAAGGCTATGATGGAATGTTTTTTCATTGTTTATCTTTGGGAGACTCCAAGCTGGCACTTAAAGAGGTTCATGAAAGAATGTGTGGGGCCCATACCAATGGTGTACTCCTATCAAAGAAACTTCTCAGAATAGGCTAATATTAGCCTAAAATAGAGACAAATGCTTGTAATTATGTAAATAAGTGTGTTCCTTGTCAACAACATGGTAACTTGATACATGCACCTTCCTTACCATTGTAGTGAATTACAACACCATGGTCGTTCTTAATATGGGGTCTTGATCTCATTTGGAAAATTAACCTAACATCTTTAGATGACCATAAGTACATTTTGACTACAACTGAGTATTTTACCAAATGGATTGAGTCCATTCCTCTCATTTATGTTACCAAGAAGCAAATAGCTAAATTCATTCATTACCATATCATCTGTTGATATGGCATCCTAGCCCGTATTATATCTGATAATGGTAGATCCTTTGTAAACCAAGATACGAAAGATCTTTATGAAAAATTCAAGATCAAGCACAATAAATCTACTCCATTTAACCCACAAGGTAATGGACAAGTTGAGGCATTGAAAATACCATTCTAGCCATCTTAAAAAATATTATCAATGATGTTGGTTGTAATTGGCACTTTCAACTCTTTCCTACCCTCTAGACTTATAGAATCAATCATCACACCCCAACTAGAGCTACTCCATACTCCCTTATTTTTGGTACTAAAGTTATTATCCCATTCAAGATTGAGATCCCATCATGGAAAAGCTACAACAAACACATTCTCCCTTGAGAATTTGAGATTGGTGACCTCATTTTGAAAGAGAACTAGAAGAACACAAATGTTAAACCTAAAAAGAAAGGCAAGTTTTAGCTGAATTGGTTAGGACCATACATTGTCATCAAAAATTATGGATCAGGAGCATATCAATTGGCTAAACCTAATGGTGAAGAAATTTTAGAGCCCATGAACATCATAAACCTTAAGAGGTTCTATGTATGAACAACTTTGAACCATTGTCTATAAGACCCCTGACTTGGTGGTAACTTGTGCTATCATAATTTTATACCACCCTTTTATCTTACCTTGACTACATTTTATACTAACTTGGTCCACTTTTCATGAATCTCGATGGTAAAGGCTTTGAACCCTTGACAATCTGAACACATTCTTCATCCCATCCTGGATTGCTCTCTTTGAGAGGCATATTATTTATTTTGTCTAGGACATGTTATAATATTGGACATTTTTTATTCTTTGACCAATTATTATCTCAATTATGTCTCATAAGCCTTATGAACATCTTCAATAGTGGTTCTACAAATTGGATCAACTAGGATAGTCTTATGTAGCTTCTGATAGGTGAAAAGCTACATCTTCTTAGTATAAGAATTTGTTGCTTTTGTATTTTATCAAGAATGTCACTCTTACCAATTTGTGAGCATGGGATGTTGCAGCCAACTTAGGTGTCTTATTGGAACCTCTACTCTTAGGACATGCATCTCCTCAACTAGATGGTCCCACCTTATGAATATTTTATCCTAAAAGTACCAAAAACATTAGAATTTTTTCGAAAATACCAAAAACATTAGAATATGATCCAAAAAAGAAAAAAAAATTGTCTCATGCTTCTATATATTCCCATTCCACCATCCCACACTCTCATCATATTATGAGTAACTGTTAAGAAATAATGGTCTTGTCATTTTGTGAGAAACTATTCAGATTGAACACTCTTACCATTTTGTGAGTGAATGTTAAGAAAGAATGCTCTCACAATTTTGTGAGTGAATGTTAAGAAAGAATGCTCTCACCATTATATGATAAAATGTTAAGAAAAAATGCTCTTGCCATTTTTTAAGCACAAAAACACCAATTTATTTCATCTTGTCCCATGCACTTGCCATTTTATAAGATCATTCTTTCTCATGTCATCAGCTTCTTATTTGCTAGACCATTCTAATTTGTTTGTCATATCCTCCATATTCTTTTATAAAATTAATCATGCTACTCTAATCATCATTTTCCTTCTATCCCATTTCCTGGGATAACTACATTTGACCTAAAGTTCATGTTGGAACATGCATCCATGGAACTATGTAGGTAGCATCCACTTGTCTTATACATCTAGAGTGAGCTTAGCCAACCCCTTCTTTTTCTTATCTTCCCCCATTTATTCTATCATTTTTCCTCTTTAATTAGGGAACAATTTTCATGTCATTTTTATTTGTTATGATGAGGTAGAAAGTAATGCCTCTATCGCACATGCATGAACATTTGTCTTTAAACCACACTAACTTGGTTTTTATTTGTGTGTTTATTAGAGTTTTCTTGGTGTTTTGTTTTGTTTTCTTGATGTTTTTTTGTGCTTTCACACCTCTCCTTTTATTTCTTCTCTTTTTCTATTTTTATTACTTCTTATTCCATTCTTAGTCTTGTGTTTCTTTGTCTTGTTTTACTGTTTAATTTTGCTTTTGTGTTCAAGAATACCTTGATGGTCCACATGGATCTTAATTATTCATATCTTGGTTTCATATCGTTAAGATGTTCTTGCCTTTTGTTTCTAAATATTTTTGTTCCTACTTAAGTCTTGATAGATCATATCTTGATTTCAAGTTAGGTTCATTTATGTTTTTCTTCCTTTGTTTTTTATTTAAATGTAAATCATTGTAACTCTGGTTTTGGTCATTATTTTACCATTATCCTTAGTTATAGATATTCATATTTGAACTGTCTTAGTGCAATTAGAATCTTATGTCAGTATAAGCTATTCATACTTAATATGCCTAATGTATTTTTCTATAGCAAGCACTTTGTGCTTAGGTCTCAAGGTCTTAACATCAACAACAACTCCAATAAACAATTCTCAAGAACACTCTATAAAACCTAGGCTCATGATATGGAGTTAGGCTTCTAAGGAGCATGCATTTTAGGCTTATTTGTCTATGATTAGATGTTCATATCTTCACATACATTATGAGTCTAGTCAATTCGTAGTAACTTTTCATCATTCTTCATTCCATTCTCTCCCAAACTTGGGCGAACTACATTGGCCTAAAGTTTATGTTGGAACATGAGTCCATGGAACTATGTAGGCAACACTCAATTTATATTAAGGTCAGCTTAGCTATCTCCATTCTTCTTTTCATATCTCTCCTCACTTTGTGCATTATTATATGCTTGGTTTCATATGACTTTCTCAGCCATTACCCCATTACATATATGTTTGCACCCACTCGCTTTAACCTATATTTTGGGTTATATCCTTGAGATATTTTGCTTGCCAATTGCCTATGCTGGGGCACAACATCTGAACCACCATCTAAATTAAATCAAGCTCTATAGGGGTAAAATAATTCTTTATTATTTATCAATGATCAAACTTTACCCTACTATGGCACACCTATTTTATCATAATCAAATCTACTCTATTAGAGTACTTCTTATTATCTTCTCTTTAGAGACCCCAAATCATGGGTCTATTCTAATTTATTCTTGACAACTCTTTTATTTGAAAATATGTTACTTCACCTAAATTTCTCACTACACCTTCTCAAATAGGGGCAAAATGTAGACATCCAATTCCTAACACCATTTGTGTTGAAATTATCAATCTTACTCGAATTGCACTCAAATGCACATTTTAGGTCAAAATATATAAAACCTCCTAAATGGTTTAAATGTATCATTTAAAATTTCCATTTTATGTCAAATTATCCCTAAATAGGGAAATGCATTTTATGGGCCAGCTAACTTTGATCATATCATTTTGAGTCAAAATGACCATTTCACCATTTAGTGCTTTGAATAACTCTTTTCTTCTAAATTCACTAGTACACATCATGTACCTTTATTATTTTCTTTTAGAAACATCCTAAATGGAAATATGGTTCTAATGCATCTAGCATCACCTTCTAATTCTTCTCCAATCAAATTATGACCTAGTAATATGACTTTCTAACCATTCTAATTAATTAAGGACCAATTTTCAAATAAATGCATAATTGTTGATTAACCTTGTTTAAGGATAATTAATCCAAATAAAGAGCTTAAGTGGATTTCACATGAGATTTGTTGAATATTTATTTTTGAAAATTGATTCTTATTATCTGCATCACCTAGTGACATCATCTATGGGGTGGCATCCAATAAGCCATAAGTGCATAAAATATCAAGATTATGGGTCACCCATGCCTAGTTAATGCCTCCCATGCCTCTTCAATTCCCATTTTTCCAAGGTCATATTGATGATAATTATGGATTTAATTACAATTATTAGGATTATCCTCAGCCACACATCTTAATCTTGAGAGGGATGGTTCAAGTTGGTCCTGACCAATCTCAAAAATCTATAAATAGAGAGGCCATGGACATCATTTCTAAGCTATTTTGGTGCAAGGTTATTATTCTCAAATATCTCCAAAGATTGAGCATTGAAAATTTATAATGCTAAATTATTTCCATAATGATTCATCGATAGGCTAGTTTAGTGATTTACAATCAAGAGCCTAGGTTTTATGGAGTGTTCTTGAGGTATTGGAGGAGCTTACCACCATTTTTAATAAATAAAAGGATGATTGATCAAGGGAAAACATGTTTTTGAGCCACATAGGTATGGTGAATCCATTTGGTAAGGTAATATGGTGATTACTTTCTTTTATTTGTTTCTTGCTATCCTTTGTAATTCCCATAAGAATAAATAGGCTTGGTTACTTAGTTCTTTATGCATGTTTCATTATTTATGGACTAATGCTTGACTAAATTTATTTGTAATCCTCTCTAAAATTAGATGCTTGGAAATGATGTTATTTGGATCCCATGCTCTAAAGTCATCTTTAGGCAATAGGTAAGAATCCATATGCTTAGCAGCTACACAAATATCATGCCACTTAGTAATTATGGTTCTCCCTAGTTTTTAAGGGACCTTATGGGGGACCATTTTAATTATTTTTCTTGAAGAATCCATTAAATACATGAAGAATTTGATAGGAAATTTATTATTTAGTTAGATTTATTGGCATAAACCTTGGCAGTCTAAGAGGGGCCACCATCACTCCTATTTTGATGACTATGTAGTCTAGGTATAACTAGTATTTACCCATGTCTCTCAAGGTTTTCCTAAATTCAGGGGGAACCATATACATCTTACATTCAGTGATCAACATATAAACCATTGGTGTAACTCTTCCATAATCACTTTTATATTGTGTTTGAACTGATGAATATGCATTACAAATAAGTGTTGAGTCATAACTTCTTAATGCTCAAGAGAGCATGCATTCTGACCTAGTTGAGTAGTTGTATAGATTTCATCTAGTAAATAAATCATCATACATAA
The DNA here is from genome assembly GCA_037957365.1 of Torreya grandis. Taxonomy (NCBI): domain Eukaryota; kingdom Viridiplantae; phylum Streptophyta; class Pinopsida; order Cupressales; family Taxaceae; genus Torreya; species Torreya grandis. The sequence goes on along the minus strand of JARHVA010004948.1, from coordinate 483,998 downwards.
GGCATCACTATTATTTCAAGTGTCCTAAATTGCATATACCAAGTTATTGTTGATAATTTACCCAAGTGGGAGAATTTATTGGTCCTCTAGGATTATCTGCAGCAAAATAACAACCCTTATGTCACATAAGCAATGTATGGATTGCCAAATATTCTATTCAAGAGGGCTAGGCCAATTCTAAATCCTTGTATAAATTTTTTTATGGGAAATTTTGCTTGATCATCTATGAAAACAACTCTAGTTGGGTCAATCACCCATGAAGCCAAGACCTTCACTAGGAAGTACACTTCATACCAATTGGCAATGATGACCTATTTGTATTCTATCTATGGTGAGGGAAGGTCATAATACTTCTTAAAGCTTAGTATTTTTATGAAATAAATAGGTATTCATTGTGATATTGACTTAAATAACCCATATTAACACTTTGAACTCCCAAAAATATCATAAACTGGTTAGCACATGGTATGACCTATGGCTTAGCTGTAACCTTGTGGAGATTGATTGCATTGATGACAAGGACATCAAAAGCCAATTGGATTATATGAGCCATGATTTTAGTCTCATTAATAGCCCTAGTTACTTATAAATTAAAATATATGATGCTATAATTCATGCCACTAGATGCTATGGCCTCAAGAATAAATTTAATGTATTTGAAGATGACTGAAGTGTCACTCTAAAATACAAAGTCATTATTTATAAAGAAACTACTCTTAACTAGAGTGTAATGACCTTCTTATGACATATATTACAATACTTCAAGTAGAAATCAATGTTTCTTTGTATCCTTTTGAAACTTCAAGCTCCTATAATGATGGTTAGGAGTGCAATTTACAAATAGCTTGAGCTTTATCAAACTATGAGATCACATACAACAAAGAAGGAAAACATGTATAGATTTTAAATGTAAATAATAATATCCTTAATTGTGTATCCTTTTGAATTATTATTTTTATTGATCCAATGTTGATGGCAATCCTATTTTGTGCCATATTAATGGCAAGCTTGCTAGCCTTGCATATATTTGAAACAATATTTGAACTATTTCTTTTAGTAATTAATTACACTAGAATTTAATTTATATTTAATTTGAATTTGATTTACCATAAATTTTATCTTTAAATTGAAATATTTCCACCTTGAAACATATGACTACCACCTCAGACCCATTTAGGTATTTACATGGCCTGAATATGACTAAGATGCCTAGTTGGTTCAAAATCTAGATGCATGGCACCCTTAGATTTCCTCATGGATTCTCAAAATATAGATTTTCATGATGAATCATTTATATCTCACCACATGTAAACTTTAAATTCATAGCGAGTTCTTAGGTGGTCTTATTCAATTTTGACTAGCCATAATAATGCCACATGTCACTCTCATAGGCAATCTAGCTTTCCTTACCAGGTATCCCCCTCAAAAGGCTTTTGGATAAATATTGGCAAATTATCACTAATCAAATGGATCAAGTGGAGACACACATCCCTCTTGATGGTGATCACATGGATCTTGGATAAAAATAACATGGTAATGATATGTGGCATCATCATATGGGCCCAAAGAGGACATGCATCATTCTTGTGGGCTTTAATTTATTCTTCTACAAAGTGTTATTCTTGAAAGGCATCTCAAATAGCTATATATCACCAAACCTTGATTGGATGGCTTAGATACAACTATGTGTCTACCTTGCAATCTCTCATGATTTTTTTGATGGATGAAATGTATTCTAGACACATGGTGACCTTGGATGAACCCAAGGGGGACACACATCACCTCAAAGATCCTCTTAAGTCTAGTTGGTTACTATTGAGACATGCAATTGCATATTTCATGCTTCTACACTATTATGGAATGTGTGGTAGCTTGGATTGGATAGGCTCACTTGTGGGGGATAATATATTAACACATAACCCTAGGATTTGAATTCCAATAGATAGCCTATCATGATCCCTTTAGATAATGCCATGTTGCTCATGGACTTGGTAGACTTGATTTAGGTGTCTTGCATAGGACATGATGAATCCTTAAGGCATTACGAGGCTCAACAAGGTGTACATCTATCCATTTAAGTTATATTATGAACTTTGACATCCTATGAGACATCATAAACCACAAATTTAACTTGATGTCCTACAAGGTCAAGCGAGAAATTAATTTAGCTTCTTGAAGATGTCATTGACCATCTTAGGCAAATTTAAAGTTTAAAGAAAAAATTAATGAGAAAATGCCTTAAACACAACATGATGTTGATATAATAAAACCCAGTGAATCTTGTTGCATTTAAGTCTATTAGAGATCTAGGTGACACTTCCTTATTAAAAGCATGTCTATATATCATTAAAAAATCCATGGTTAATAATATATTATTAAATAAAACCTGAAGAAGAATTTTAATAATTTGAATATTTATAAGTATTAATACTTATTTAAAAATGAATGATTAACAAAGAATTTCAAAAGTATTAAATTAATTCTCCATGTATTCAAATGATTTAATATGCTTAGCATCTTAGGAATTTTTAAAAATTAAAGAAAGGAGGGTCCCCATTTTGAGAATAGGGGAATTTTGATCATAAAAAAATGGAAACCTCTATGGAGAAACATTGAAAAATTTTAGAATCTAGATATTCTACTCAAATATAAATAAAAATTAGTTATCTCATTATGATATTCAGTTAGTACCAAAACAATTTCTTAGAACTAATGAAGGCCCATAGCTTGAAATAATGTTTAAACCTTATATACAATGATACTATGTGTGTGATTTGAGGTTATTTAACCATTTAAAATGGGTTAAGAAATGATATCATTCAAATTTAAAGACATCAAACATGAAATGACATAAGCATTCCTTAGATTTTATATAATTACACTTTGTTTAGTTGATAATGGCTTGGTCATTACTCTCCTACCAGCCAAGCATCCATATCCCTGATAGAGATACTATTGTCACTCATATTTTCACCCTTTGAGGTGATGTAAAATATCTCCTCATCCAAGTGGCACAATGGAAACACCTCTAGGCTTGTGGGTAGCCTAAGGATGAGGTGAATCTCTAGATAGGGCTAGCTCCCTTGATGTACCACTTTGGATCACAACTATAACTAAACTTGGGGGTGAAAAGGAGAAGGATAAATGAAAGAAACATAATATAAGGGAGGTGATACACCAAATAACATGATGACTTCCAACCAATAACATTTTACACATGAGAACAAAGGACAAACTGAGCATACACTTCTTTAATCTATGTCTTCTCACATCAATGTTAGATTATGAGGTTATGGATGAACGCCTTAGGATAGGAAGAATAGAAAAGAGGAATTTAATTTAACTAGTAAATATACTAACTCACTCAAACCTAGACATCTCTTAGGACACTTCACATGCCCTATAAGAAGAGGGTACAAATAGGTGAAAAAATGAAACAATATGCTAAAGAATCCATAGTTTTCACTAAGAAAGATTCATCATGAAATTTAACACACTATGAATAGTCAATTTATTATTAATAATCAAATGGTATTCATTTTTTAATGGCTTCACCATACTCAGGTGAAGTATAAAGTACAATTACCAAAGTGGCTAGTTCTTATAGAACTAGAGATCGAGAAGAAGAGATAAGTAAAAGGGTCATAAGGACACTTATAAAGCTGAGAGAATCATTTATTAATGAATTATAATAGTATATGATATTAACCATGAAATTTTAGGAATCCCAAGTGTCCATACAAGACATCAAACTCTTGTAAAGTGGCATAAAACTCCTCATTTTGGCTCAAAAAAACTATCTTCATGATTGGCCTTATTTTAATGCCTCATAAATAATTATTACCAATTAAAATTATTTTAATTAAGGTTTATGGGTTTATTCATGCATCTCCATGCATTTTTTTTTAGGCTTTATCCTCTAGAATCATTTGGAAAGGAGCTATCATCATCTGTAATCCAAAAAACTCTTCCTTCATACACCCTGTACACTTAGCTCCTAAAAATACATCATTTGCTCATGAAAATACATGGGAATAAGTGGATGAAACCTATTAATACCATCCATGGCCTTATAATCATCAATAATTATTTAAAATCACCTCACTTGAACATCTCCACCCTTCTCACTAGCTTGTCCATTATGCCAATTATGACTGGCTAAGATGAAGCACCTATTTTGAAAACTTAGGAGTTTTTTTATTGGAAATAAATTACCATAATAAGTTATAAAAGTCTCAATTTTCCCTCAAAAATTTATTTCATCCTTTGGCTCCTTCTATAACCTATAAAACACAAAAAATGGTAAAAAATACACTATTTTTCACCTTGTCTATATATTTTCATACACAAAAAATAATTTAAGGGATATTTAATGAGTCATATAATTTAAAATATGTTTCATGGTCAAAATATTCCATTATATTATCTTTGAAACTCTATTTTCACAAACTAGTCACTTGCAAGGGGTTTGAAGGGTTTTAGACCTGTTTTACCTCTTAAGGTTCATTCGTATAAACCAAATTTAAAATTAAAAACAAAAAAAACAAAAACATGGCCTTAAATACCCATAATAATCTCTCCTAACTCATTTTTATTCCATTCAAATCATCAAAAAAGATATGAGCATCTAGACTTGCCATATTGAGCTCCTTCACTTTCCTACAGGTCTGATTTGGCTTTGAACCAAAAATGGCTTATTTTGTGTTTCCATTTCATAAAAATAGATTTAAAATTAAATTTCAAAAAAAATTTAATTCATTTTTATTTTCATCTCATGCTAAAATGGTGGATGATCCCCCATGTGGCTTTAGGCCTACACCTTGTTCAATAGGCTTGCTTGCAACTTTTGATGTTTAGACCATCAAATTGAGATTAATTGAATTATAAAAATATAAAACAAATATAATATTATCCCATAGGAATATAAAAATGGATTATAATTCTCCTCCAATGTTGAAAGTGAACTTGATCTTTTATTTGGTCTCTAGGCCTAAAAATGTCTATCATGCATGATTGCAACCCTTGTAGTCTAGAGCATTATGTTGGGTTATATAATTATGTGATGTGTTTATAGTATTTAATTAGGTTTTATATATATTCCAAAATCTTTTTAAAAGTATATACATCTCCTTAGTCATCTTTTTATTAGTTTTTGTCAAAATTGCTAGGGTTCACACATAGGGAAGTGCCCTTTATCTGAGAAAAAATAGAGGGAAATTCCCTTATTTTTTAGACAAAAAACATATTTTAGGGTATTTTAAAACTAATATATATGATATGAACAAAAATTTATCCCCTGTTTTGGTGTTTTTCCCTTCCAAAATCCTCAAGCTTTAAAATAGACAGTGTGAAATGGACTGTGTGAAGGGGTGTTCCGTATGGACTGTGTTTTGTGTAACTAAGGATTCCTTCCTTCATTTTTAATCCAATTATTATGGTATTATGATCATTAAAAATGTTTTATAACCCTCAATCATCATCCCAAACTCATATATACTCCTTATATTCTCTTTACTCAGTCAAAACTGAGTTTTATTGTGACTGTGTTGACCTCCAAAAATCACACCTATAGGTGTATATTGGTACTTTTCAGGATGAAATCAATGATAAAAGAATCCTCTTAGATATTTAATTATCACCAAAATTTATTTGTACATTTAACACTTTTTTAGCCTAGAACACCACTTTGAAACCTTGTCTTACTGATTATCCTACCACCATTTCGCTGATTGTGTTCCTATCTTGGCAACCCTACCTGTAGGTATCATGCCTAGTTTAACCTAGTATTTGATGCATAGGAATTATTAATATTTTTAAAATTCATGAATAAATGTTTGATAACCATGTGTTCACTTTGGATGACCTTAGATCCTCACTTAGGACCTTTTTTCTCATCTTACTATCTGTGATAGTCCCCTACAATGGTTGTAGGTGCTCATAGGGTCCTAAAAGGCTGTATAAGATATCATGATAATTGTGTATATATAATTGAAGTTATCATGGATTTGAATAAGTTGATCAAAATTTTGTTTCCCCATCCCAAACTTCCTTAACTCTTCCTATGCACTTTGGATTCATAACTGAGTCCTCCTTGGTTCTGACTAAGACTATACTTTAATGACCCCTATAGGTATGTATTGGCTTTAGTTGAGTTTGGTCATGATTTTTTAGAGCCTACCTTTAATCTCCAAATATAAATAACATTTACCTATATTTTAAATCATTTTTAATGGTCTAAATTAACACCTTAACACCCATACTAGATCACTATTTATACACCTTGCTCTAAGTCAACATATCCTTAGTTATGGATTGTGGGTTTGCTTGGGGAGTCAAAACATGAAGTACCATTATTTTATGATTATCCTTTAGACCATATAAGCTACTTGAATATTTGGGAACACTTTACCTTGATATAATGGTCTAATGTCAACTTTGGAAGCAAAGGTTATTCAAAACTCAAACTTCCTGTAGGTTCACTGTCTAAAATTAGTGAATGAAAGTGCACTTTTAGGTTTCTCAAAAAACACCTTCCTTTAGTATTTTACCCTTCCAACTTTTCAAGGTAATTCTCTATGTTAGAGACTATAAGGCATACCCCTTAGGATACATCATAGGCTCTTTAAACTATGTCATATGTAATTCACAAAATATCTATGGACCTCTATTCTATATTTTTAGGGATTAAATCCCAGAACTTAGCCACTTCATCTTTTAAAAGTAGCATGTCCTTAAATTTTACAATATACCTCTTAAAATGGGTATATAATGAGTCTTGATTCAAATTTTAACCCAAAAGAAAGATTAAACATCAATATTAACACCTCAAAAGGCTCTTTGAATTCTCTACCAAGTCACCTGTAGGTGAACCTTGAAAGGTATGTAGGCAGACTGTGTATAAGTGTTCACAATGAGTATTTTTAAGCCTTCAATGAATTTAAATTCTATTCTAATACTTATAAGTGGATTATTAAGACCTATAAATGGATTCAAAAGTTATGTTCAAAGTTTTCTACATGGTTTCCTATTTTCAAGTACCTGTGTATGAACATTTTCATGGTAGACTGTGTAAGTAAATATGTATGACTATCATAGTCTCTTATTATTGACAAGTGAAGGTATATAACTGATATCCCTAGTATTAAATTTTTTTACACATCTTTAGACTCCAATTTCACTTCCATGAATCATGTTAAACATGCTCCACACATGTGATTCCCTGTAACTACAAGTGGGAATGAGCAAAGAGTTGGTTATGAGCCTACCAAGACAAACAACTTGATACAAACATGGTGTTATGAGACTATAAATGAGGAGAGGATGATAAAAATGATGTTAATACATGTAAATACACCATATCATATTCATATGGAAGCCCTTATATGAAATTCAACCTTTTATAAGTGGAAAATTGACTGAGATTGCAAATAGTGCTACCTTCCTGCAAAGTGAGTCATTTGGAATTACAAATCAACTCCAAATGTGAAAAAAATCATGGATAACATGATAAAATGGAGTCAACATCCTCTGGCACCAATCTTAGTAAGTGAATTGTATGAACATTCCCAAACAAGATCAAAACCTATAGGGTACATAGATAATCAGGAAGAAAAATATAGTGAGCTTCATGAGGATGGTTCATGAAGCATAGGACACCATTATTCAAAATACTTACATGGAAATTTATGGTATCTAATTTTAATACAACCTCTTAGAAGCATTTGAATTGAGACATTTTCAGCCATCCATATTGAGAAAAAACTTGAAGGTCACTTCTGCATGCCAAAAAGGGTAAAAAAGTAGTAGAATGTGTTTGGGCCAAAAATGGCACTTTCAAAGAAAAAAACATGTAAATAACCCTAGGGAATCTAAAAAAACACTACCTAACCTCCCATGTGTTACACTTCCAAAGAGGTCGTACAAGTGCCAAAATCTTTCTTATCTTTAATAAAACTACCCTTTTTCTAAGGAACCTACCACTTTTCAGTTAAAAATGGTTGGTTAAGACATAATATGACATATGGGGAATGAAATAAAATTTTATAACCTTCACACTTCCCAATAAATTTGTACAAGTCATTAAATGCTCAATTTTGACCCCTAAAATGACTCAAAAAGACATGTTGGCTAATAAAATTGATGACCAGGGCTAATATAACATTGAATGACACCAAATTCCATATAATAAAAATTATGACCACATGTTATACCCCATAAAACATCTAAATACAATTTTTTTTACCTATAGGTGCCCTAATTTGACTTAAAAAGTCAGATTTGGTCAATAAATACCTTTGGCTCTACTCTGGGCCTTGCTCTATTGCCATCTAGGCATATATAACCCCTATAGAGATTGCCTAAATCACCATTTATGCAATATAAAATCAGTTTATGATTTCACTTCGTGGTGTACCATTTTTTTATATGCACATTCATAAACTAGAATGGTTGGAAACTAGAATTATCCAAGTGTAAGGTTTTGTCAAGACATAGTTTGGATGTAATTCACTTTCAGATATCAAGTTCTACCTTGGAAATTTACTAGGTGAATTTAAGTGATAGTATGATGGTACACATAGATTCAAACTCTAGTTCAATCAAATATTTAGTCATCTAAACTATATTATAGTTTTAAAATGACTTAGGATTTTTATGAGAAAATGAACTTCTAATTAACCCCACCCAACTTTTCTAAATTGACACATTGCTAGAGGTTTTCAAACATTGGATGACCAATGCTTAAAACTATGAATCCTTTCTTCACATTTTTAGGACTAGACTAACACAAATCGAGCCAATGAATTCTTATCCAAAACAATGATTAGTAAGCTACAATAGAAAATAGAAAACATACAAAACACAAAAGGAAATCAAAGCAAGAAAGGAAACAATAGGAAAAAAAAGCAATAAAACAAAATAGAAAGTGATAAAGAACATAACAGGAAAGAAAATCAAAAAAGAAAACTACTCTACTCCTATCTACTCTAACTCTAACTAAGATTATTTTCCTTCTAGAGATTGTGATAGAGTGGTAGAGCAATAATGTTTCATGTACTCCCCATTGATTGGTAAGGTTAATTAATTACCTTGTAGGTCTTTTAACTTTAATGTGTTTTTGCCTAGTATTTCTACCACTTGATATGGTCCAATCTAGAGAGGAGTGAACTTGTCATGTTCCTTCTTTTTATAGGCCTTATCTCATAGTAGGAACAAGTCTTATATGAAGAATGCTTTAACTTTGGCTTATTTGTCAAACCATATCTTTACAACATCCTAATGCTTTCTAAAATTATTCAATGCTTCATTTTTGGCATCTTCCATTTGGATGGTGTTCAATATTCAAGACTTTACTCTTTTATCATCTTCTATATACTAGACCATAAACTCATAGGTGGGTAACTTTAGTGTCATAGGAAAAATAGGTTGTTACTCATAGTAGGAATGGGGACACCTTGAGTGCCTATTTATATCTCATCTATCTTTCCATAAAGCATACTTTATCAAGGACTACCGTTATTTGTGTTTCTTTTCTACAAATTTCTAGATGGTATTCATCAAGTTTTTGTTAGTAGATTCTACAAATTCATTACCATGAGGGTAATAGTTTGAAACATACTTGATGACTATTTGGTTGTCATATGCCCACTCGATAAATTTGATTGACATAAAGGTTGGGATATTATTGTATACTAAAGATAGGGGAATCTCAAACTAAGTGATGATATTTTATTCTAGATATTTGATGATGTCAATCACTCTACTATTCTTGATGGCCACTAATTTAGTCCACCTACTAAAATAATCCATGGAAGTGAGTACAAATTTATGCCCTACTAAGGAGTTAGTATTGATCACTCCTATGAAATCGAGGCCCCATTGTGCAAATGGCTTCATTTCAATCACTAGTTGTAAAGGCATGGTTATCTTTGTCTCTCATTGATCAAACACTTGACATTGATGACACATTCAAACATAAGTATGGGCATATTTGAATATGGTTGGTGAATAGTAGCCTAATCTTAATATATTGTGTGTTATGGTATGCCCTGAAGGGTGATTGTGATGGCTTTAGCCCTAATAACACATCTTAGATAGATCCGCTCATAATTTTTTATATAGAGGACTCCCATCTTGATCATAAAATGAGATGATCTCAACCTAAGGGCCCTTTTATACTCCCTATTTAGGTGTGGGAGACACACTCTATGTAGAAAATAGTGAACAATATCCTTGTAATAATCATCACTAGACATTTGCCCTGCTTCAACCTACAAAAATTTTAATGTGTGGATCAGTATTTATAATAAGTTATATTAGACATTGGCCTCTAACCGACTTAGTAGATTTTATTTATATATCATATTCTTGGAGTTTGGTCATCCACTTCCCTCTTCATTCTTTGAGTTCATTTTATCCCAGCATCAATTTGATAACTAGATCAGATAGTATGGTATACATCTTGTTCGTCAAGATGTAGTGTCTAAATTTTTTAATGGCCTTTACCAAAATGTAGGATTTCTTATCCATAATAGGATAGTTAAGTTTCATGTTATTCAAGTTGGTTCTCATTAATGTTATAGGGTAACATTTGTCACCAAGTTTATGAATTAAGATAATGGTAATAGTATGATTATAAGCAAAAGAGTATAGATAAAAGTTTTTGCTAAAATTAGGACTTATCAGAATTGGAGCTTGAATAATAGCCTCTTTAATGTCCTAAAATTCATTCTTTGTTTCATAAGTCCATTATATCTTTGAATATTTATTTATCATCATGTTCATTGGTCTTATGATATTTACAAAACCAAAGATAAATTTTCTTACAATATTAATCTCACCAAAGAAAGATTTTAACTCTTTTTTGATGTTAGTGATTTTTACCTTTGAAATTTCATTTATCCTATTATGGTAAATAGTCATACCTTCTTGGGTGATTCCATGTCCTAAAATTTTACCTTCAGTTACACAAAAGATAATTTTTTGGGGGGTTTAAAGAAATGTCATACCTCCTGCACTTCTCCAATACTTGTTCCAAATGCATTATGTGATTGCCTCTATTTTAAATTAAAAATGTTAGATCATCCATGTAAGTAATGTTTCACTTATCTATTAATCCTTAGAATGTATGGAGTGCTACATTGATCAATCTAAATGGCATTCATTTGTATGCAAACATTTCCCACTTGGTTGTGAAGGTAATTTTCATTCTGTCATTTTTATTCATGAGGACTTGGATTTAGCTTGAAAAACAATCAAGGAATGGCATCATTATATATCCACTCACTTACTAAATGACCTTATCTAAGGATGTCAAGGGATAATTATCCTTTTCTGAGGATCTGTTTAAATTTTTAAAATCAACATAGAGTCTAATTTCTTAATTCTTTTGGACTGACACAAGATTATAAACCCATGTCGAGTGTTATATGGGAAAGATTATCCTTGAATTTAATAATTTATTCACTTCTTGATAAATTAGTGGTTCTAACACTCAATTCACCTGAAGGGCCTATAGGCCTCTTTCAAGGGGATAGTGTGATTAATTACACTAGTATCAAATATCTTGAGATCATCAAATGACCAGGCAATGACATCTTTAAACTTGGTTAAAATGGTGGTGACTTCTTTGAGATCTTCATTAGTGCAAACTTAACCAATTTTAACACTTTGCTCATTCCCAAGATTTCCCAAGTTGATTTGATTATAATCTTTTCCACTCACAATGGGTTGTTTAGCTTCAATTATTTGGTTATCCAAGTCAAACATCCTTTTTAAGGATATCATGCCCTTGGGGATTTGGTTCTCCTTGAGCTGGATTACTCCATCTTTATTATCCTTTCAATATTTTATATAAATTCTATCATATTCATCAATAATGTGGGTTTCAAACATGCCATAATTACACATGAAGTCAATTATCTTCTTAGTATCATTTAAAACTTGGAAGTGATTGATATTTTTTGGAATAGAGGGGCATGGAATTATTTCCATAGTAAACTCCTACAAGTTCAATGACTCTGGAGGCACTAGGTTTTCTAATATTGAATATAGAGCATTTGCAAATTGGTTCTTATCCCTAGGCAAGGAAATAATATTATATGAGTCAAAATACTCAATAAAATCCCAAGCTCTAAATTTATACTTTCTTAAATAGGAAATCTTACATTGATATATGCTCCTAGCCTGATTAAAAACTAATTATGAATCACCATAGACTAAAAATTATTTTACCTTATGTTTTATTTCAAATTGAAGTATTAAAATTAGAGCTTCATATTTTGATTAATTATTAGTACAAGTGAATTGTAATCTATAAGAAGTTAGATACTATTTTCCTTTGGAGTTTGTCAGGAAATAATTCTAATGATAGAATATTGCTTAGCTCATGCACCATCGAAATGCAATGTCTAGGAAACTTTAATTTCTTCTTTTACCTTATAATTTATAACAACATTAGTGGTTTCCAAAGTGTAAAAATTTAAGTTAGAGGATTGGTAATTTACCTTTTCATTCTTGGCATATATTCAGTGATCATGTGTTTCATTTTGGGTTCCTAGTTAATCCTGATTTGATTAGGAATCCCATACCAAGGTATCCACATGTGGGAATAATCAGTGGACATATATCCATTCATGGATTTAATCTATTCATATCTCAATAACAATCTATAAGCCTTAGGTATGTTAATGACTTGAATGTAGATAAACTGCTAGATTTAGGGTTTATGGGTGAGTTGCATGTGAATATTTAATAATTCACCCACCACTTTCACTCTTTATTTGTCTAACTACATCACTACCTTATTTTATTTGAATGGGTTTAATCCCAAATTTTCATAGATTCTTAAAGGCATAATGTTAGCTAAAGCATCAAAATATAGAAAACAATTATGAATATTCTTACCAAAAATCCTTATAGTCAACAGAAATGGTGGAACTTCATGCTTACTCTTATACATTACAACATTTGGATGAGCTAGTTTACCTTTGATAGAGATAGACTTTTCATTCAATTTTTTTAGTAGAAAATCACATTATTAAGTGATTTTAGTGAGTTCATGCAATGTTATGTTTGCCTTGATTTTTTTCATATCTTCCACTATGTTATATCCACCTTTTGATGTTGTGCTGGGAGATTCTATTGTTGGTTGACTCTCCTTACCTTTAGTGGGTGGAGGATTATTGTTTATCCTACCATCAGGAGGTGTATCTATGTTATTAGGTGGGTGGAAGTTGTTAGAGGTGGGTTTTTACCTTTACTTATCAAAGCATAGTTACTCCTATAGTATTATTAGAAAGCATGCACTTCTTCAAAATTATCTTCAAGCTCATTTTCATCTTAACTAGGAAAATTAGAGGTCTCAACCATGAAGACTATTTATGGAGCTCAAAAACATCATTGTTATTGTCAGAGCCTTTAACATTACTTTGATTAGTGGGAATCATCTCAAACCCTTCCATTTTGATTTGAATGGCTTTGAATACATGACATAATTCAATGTAGTCTATTTCTCTATGTTTGGCAGTATTATGTACTTGGCAACAATTGGGCAAGGCTAACTCACAAATGTTGATCTCAAGAAACTTGCTCAAGGGGGCTCATTATTATTGTTAAACCTATTGAATGGTTTTTTATATCTCTAGAAGTTGTAATTTCTATTGGAACTCTCAACACTATTTCCCATTTATTTCTTGAGATCCAAGAAATCATGTGATTTTTTGAATGGTTCTCTATATCAAATCTAATTCTCCTTTTGGAGGCTCTAAGTTATTTTTTTGGGTCACAGTTTAAAAATTAGAGTTATTTATAGGCACTAATTTTTTACTAATATTAATCTAGGGATGTGCTCTGGCATTAGCTTGGTTGAAGAATCCTATATGTTGGTTGGGTGCAGCATGGCTTAATCTCAATTGATTAATTATTGGTACTTGGTTTAATGTAGGCAGATTCTAATTCATATTGGGTATGACATTTAGAGTAGGTAGCATTGGGTCATGGTTTGGTATAGTAAAATTAGGATGCTCCTACAGGTGTATTTTACCATCAATATAGATGGATTTAACATATGCCAAAGGAAATGTGTCAATATCAAGGCTCTTTTTAGGAAGATATATTTCATTAGGTCTAAGTCATTTTTATATATTTTAAAAGCCAAATTGTCTACCAACCTATAAGGTATGGATGTTGGGCTATACATATTTTAGAAATTTGCATTGAATGTTCTAATTGATTCCTTTATGTCCCTTCTGAGGTTGGTAAAATATTGATACACAACACCCAAGCTCACTACCCTACCAAATTGGTCAATAAAATTCTCATTAAACTAAACCCATCTTGTGATGGAATCTTCTGGCAAGTTGAGGAACTAATCATAAGACATGTCTTGAAGTGTTAAGGGAAAAAGGAAACAAGCCACATCCTCATGAATTACATTAAGTAGAATGAAATATTCTTTAAATGACTTTATATGATCTTCCATGGTTACTCGATTGGTGGGGGTGAAGAGAGGCAAATATTTATCTGGGTTCCTTAGAAGATCATGCACAGCTCCAAGGACATTGATGGATGAGCTAACTAGCCATGCCATGATTGGTAAGAGGGGTGGAAAATTTTGGTTAGATGGTGAATTTGGTTATGTCCTTGACTTCCTATGCTTACCTTTATCTTCTCTCACTTTTTTATGAATTTATAGGGATGCTAAAGGGACCCTAGGTTTAGATCAAGATTTGGTTCTAATCCTAGTTAATTCCATGATGTAGAACAGGTATAGAGAGTAGAAGATATTTAAAGGTATCTTCATAGGTGTCATATATTACAAAGATCAGTCAAATTATTATAGAAAAAAGCTTTTAGAAACTAGATTTAATATCTTTACCTTGATCTTTGAGGATCCAAGCCTTTAAACTTTAGAGTTTTCAATACCTGCATAAATATTGTTAGTTTTGCACATTAACATACGAAGATCAATGTTAAACCAACATTCCAAAGCAACTCTATGACCAATTTAATAATGTGAGAGTGTTTTAAGATTTTAAAATATCTTAAAACAAAAAGATGTTTACTCAATTCAAAGCAAATTAGAGAATTTATGACCTTAAATGCCTAGATTTAATACAAGTGAGGTCTCAATGAGAGACCTTGAATAAATTCTCAAAAATATCTAGATTATTTACCAAATTTTTACCAACCCTTTTTGAAGATGATCAAAACAATCTTTAGTATGCCTAAATAATGGTGTATTTCACCTATCTTTGCATAAATTTAGACAATAAAATTAAAATACTTTCATATTTATACAAATGAACACTAAATTTGATGGAAACCTTCAAAGAATGCAAATATTCATACAAATAATGTAGATCTTAAGTGTTATTTAACAATATTTGTGTACTTTGAAATAATTATGCATATAATTAATGAAGTACACCACAATTTCACCAAGATGCATGAAAGTAATTGCATAGGGGCCCTCCTTCTAGTGCCAACCCTTGAAAGCACCTACTAAAAGTAATTGTGTATTCCCTACATCTAGTTCTAGCTCTTCCCTTCCTATTGATGCACTCAATGTGTTCCATGTGTCACTAGGGAATGGGGGGAAAGTAATAAACTCAATTTTAAGTCCTAGAAGACTTGGGGCTTGAGTTGTTTATAAAAATACTACTAAAAATAGAAAAATAGAATAGATATGGCCACCACTTATAGGTATATAAGTAGACCCTACTATAGGGAAAACATATTATACACCATGATACTTTATTTCTTTCTAATATTTATGAAACTTATCTAAACTTTTCCAGTTATTGTCAAAGTACAAACAAACCATGAATATTTATAGGATGAGCTAAACTAAATTCACTCATGGGGTATATATAAAGGTAAGTAGGGTAAGGAAAAAAAGAAAGTTTGCTTCAGAGGGTTACAATGTTGATTCTTTAAACCTTTATGATAATAACATGTAAAACTAGCTTTCACCAACCCTAGTGTAATACTCAATATGAAATGAACACAATTGAGACTTTAAAGGAAAGGAGATACTTATATCTGAAAGCATATGTTTCAAAAAACTTACTCGTTCACTTTAAATTGCATAAACACATTTAACTACAGATAAGATGAAAATAGAGCACATAAACCAACAAATTTGTTAGCCTAGTGTTAAAATCAAACCAATATATGTATACATTGATATTATTTATAGATTAGTTAGTAGATTGGAAACCATTAATTCTCTAAATCATGAGAAGTAGAAATTATATAACACACAACATATCCTTCAAACAATCTCACAAATTATTGGCTCTTTTTCATTAATTCTATAACATTTTTTCCTATTCTTACAATGAGGTGGGAAACCCCATATATATAGGCCTCAAAATGCCTATGCAAGTTCAAGTGGGCCCATTAAAATATGCCCAAATATATCCAAGTGGATTTTAGCTTTTTGAACAAAAATAACTAAAATTCTACATATTACAATGGAATATTCTAAATTTGAATTTACAAATAAAGTCAAATATTACTCAAGGCCTTGAAGGAGGTTTTTAACCATCTTGTTATTGCCACCTTTATTTATCTACCTCTTCCTTTGTCCAAACTTTAGCACACACTAAGTAATCTTAGCCAATTTGACCAAAATCTAGGATCATAGGCTAAAATAAGTCAGGCATTTCTTGAATAAGCCTATTGTGCTTTTCAAGTATAAGTCTCAATGCTTCTTCAATGGCCTTGGATATCTCTAGCCTTTAGTTAGAAAAAGCCACAATGTTCATCACTTTAGTGGTATCCTTGGCATTGGCTATGTATTATTAGAAATTTGTAATAAATAACTTTATTTGAGCCTTGAATTCCTGGTCATCTAGGAAGTTGCCATTAGGTTTGGTCATCCTAGTGACGATATCATCCTTTAATAAGAGGACAGTTCTCAACTCTATTTTTTCTAAGGATGTAGTTACATCTTTAACCTATTCCATCCACCTTTTCAATATTATCCTTATATTCATCATTATGGTCTATGGTGAGATGATGTCTTCAAGTGGAAATACCTTAAGGTCTGGGAATTTGTTGCTCCTTAAAACTCTAGCTAGGTTTTCTAACATGGTATCATA
This sequence comes from Torreya grandis, assembly GCA_037957365.1. Taxonomy (NCBI): domain Eukaryota; kingdom Viridiplantae; phylum Streptophyta; class Pinopsida; order Cupressales; family Taxaceae; genus Torreya; species Torreya grandis. Next base: position 466,893 of record JARHVA010004948.1, on the reverse strand, counting down.
AAGTGCAAGTTTTTGGTCATATTTAATGACCAATTTATATTACAGAGGCCCATCTTCTTGCCTTCTTTTCATGACCTTGTATAATTTGAATACATTGATGAATACATTGATGAATACATTAATTATTTAGACTATGGTGTTTTTTGGCACTGAAGGTAATACTTATTCCCTCAATCTCTTCATTTCTTACTACATACATTTTATTAAGTCCACTATGGATTATACATTAGCTTAAACCATGGACATAGGGTCCTCTACATACTCATCTAATTCACCTAGGCCATCCTCCCTCTTATTTGTTAAAGTGAAGAGGGAATCTTCACTTTCATGAGCCACAACTGAGCTAGATTAGGTATATTCAACTTGCCTCCTCAACATTATTCTAATGGTACCTATAACAACATCAAATGTCATGCCAATCTAAGGTGCGAAGAGGACTACTTGAGTTCTCTCTTATCTTGATGCTAGTATAATATCTATGACCCAATTTGGGACAATGTAGGCATTGTATTTATGGAGGTGGTTTAGTCGAGGTAGAGGCTAGAGATGTATTAGGTTTCTTGGGTCTATCTACCTAAGTGTTACAAAGAGAGATCTTGTACAGAGAATATTTAGAATAAATAAATGTTATTTTGGAGGCACACTCACCTTTGCCACCATAGTAATATTGAATGGGGATATGGGAAAATGTGGCTTTAAAAAGGTGAAAAGTTTTGAAATGGGCCTTAATGGCCTTGTAGATGCAAGGGAACCAATAACAAATGTTGCACTAGTTGTTGCTACTTGGGAAGAAGTGTAACTAACAACCTAAATAGCACTAGTGTATTAGGAACATGATGAAGATGCAATATTTATAGTGGCATGAGAAATTAAATATGAGATAGTAAATCCCAAGGAGCCACTAGCTTGGCTAAAAGTAGTATCAATTGAAGATTGAGTAGAGGTAGTTGTAGTTATTGATGATACTGAAGCCAATGGGGAAAAAATGGTTGGAGGAATAAATGCATAAGTATAAGTAGTTTGAAATGTACTTTCAATTAGAAAAGAATGTAGTGGTTAAACACTTATATTGAGAGTTTTCATTCCAAGGGTAGTATATAGAGTTTCCTCTATAAGACATTCTCAATGTTTCTCCCAACTAGTGCTTGCACTTTTTCAATGGAGAGCTCAATACCTTGTTACAATTCCTCAAGGTCAATATTAGTAGGGTGAGGTTAATCTAAGATTTACATAATGGCTCCCATAGTAGATGCATAGATTATTGTGGGCCTTTGGGAGGGGTCAGGCTAATTTCCATACCCTCTTTTCTCAAAGTTTGGAGGTAAGTCTTGAATGCTTGAAGTGGCAAGTTGTGGAGGCCTATTTGGCCTAATCCTAACAAGAGAAACATTATCTTATTCTTATTTATCTTGAACTTCCTTGTAATCAACATCAAACACATTCCCATGTGCTGGTGGTGGTGAAGACCTAGCAATACCCTCCTTTTTATTTTCCCTATATAGTCTCATTTCTAGTTAAATGTTCTTATTTATGGTATTATGGAGTACCACCTCATCATTCATAACATCTCTATATATCCACTTGTGGACTTATTCTTGTTGCTTATATTCCATTATCACATATTTCTTGAATTTTAATAGATGCTTGGAAATGATGTTATTGGGATCCCATGCTTTGAATTCATCTTTAAGCAATAGGTATGAATCCATATGCCTAGTAGCTATAATAATATCATGCCACTTAGTAATTTTAGTTTTTCAAAATTTGTCAAGGACCTATTGGTGTTCTAGATTTCACACTAGCTCAGTAAAGAGATTGTTCAAGTCCTCCTACATAAATATAGTCCAACATGGGAATGACCCTAGGCTATGGGTCAAATAAACTTGGGTCAAATCTCTAGAGAAGGCCATCTTCCTTTTGGATGTATCACCTAAACTAGACTTAATCTAATACTTGCTTAGAAAAGAGATAGATAAATATAATAATATATGAAAGAATATATTAGTTGAGGTGATGAAAAAATAATTGGAACACTTATACTTTTTATAAGACACACTATGAGATACATTCAAGACCAAAAAATATTAGTCCCACATAAGTATTTCACAATAAAGCATTGATCAATTATCAAACTAGCATGAGAGGGTAGATAACCCCTTTCAAGCTAAACAACAAACTGTAAATTACACTTATAATGACTTGTGAGAGATACCAAGCATTTCATGAAGGTGACAAAACTTAGACATAGACAAGGAACATAATTTCACTTAATTACAATACATGAATTCATAAGACACACTTCAATCTATCTTGCAAAATGATGGAATTCACTCTTTATTACATCAAAAGGTGTTATAGTACAAATTTGGCATAGCCTAAGCAAGATAAAGCATAATAGTTTTTTTCTCTAAAAGTTTCAAATATTTCTTTATAAAACTTTTAGAGAGTTCTACATGTGGTATAAGTTATTAAAAAAGGAAGAGAGAGAGAGAGGGAACTATGATGTGTTAGCACAATTTTGAGGATGCAAACTTATGACCTTATTAATAAGGGAAAACTTGTATAAAATAATTGAATGTTAATTATCCTTATCCATCCACTTGATGTCCTTCTTGGAAATTTGTGTCATTATCTATCTGATATACTGATGAGGACCATGTCTTGGAATTGATAGAATTATGCCACATCTACTTTGGGTGGCCATAGGTACCTATTTATATAAAATATTACATTAATGATAGGTGAGAAATTTATCCATGATCACATTTATATATGTATTTTCTCCAATATCAAATGAAAACTATTCCAATCATTGGTTTTCACACAATCACAATATCCATGAAAACCTACAGACTATTTGACATTGATTCACAACTATGAGTCTATTTTCGATCTTTGTATTAGACCCAAAAGGCCTATTTTACCTATATAGATATGTAATGGAAATTTTTGGTCTTATTGGTTCAACCTAGATCATACTCAAGCTTTGGTACCTTTGTATTTACTTTTCCCCATCAAAAATTACTTATTTAACTTCTACTGGAAGCTTACTGGGATCACCTTTATTTGGTTGGTTGTTGACTTATGACTCAAACCTATTGACATTTTACCCATATATGAACCATTGATATTTATAAATATGATTAAGTTATATCTATCAATCCTACCCTTGACTTGTCAACTCTATTTAGGCTAGTGCCACTTGGCAGTCTCACATTTGCACTTAGGATCCATTATTAGTCTTCTACTTTACGTGTTTACACCACATAGTAGATTTTTAAGATCTTTGACCTTTTAAATAATCTAGCACCATTGATATTGCTTTGTATGAATGAATTATAATAATTAGATATTTTTTAATTTGAAAATAAATGGGTCTTTATCATGGTCTAAATTTGATGTCTATGCGACCATCATTTGACGTTCGGATAATTGTCATTGGCGTCTGAGTAACCATCAAATTTAATACCATAATGGTTTTTTCCATAGATTAAAGTTGATGTCTACACAAATGCCTCCCATTATTTGACCAACTTTGAAATCTTGGATATGGAAGCAAAAAGGTCGTAGAGGCACCAAATTTGTAGGAGAGGTTCTTGATACCAAAAGGATTGTGCCCACTTGATTTTCTAGTTGTGAGAGATTTATAAGTGTGTTTACAAGGTGTTTAAGTGAGCTAACCTATGTGAATTTTCATGATTTCCATGTGCCTATCACTGATAATTTTAACCTAAATGGATATTTTCTAAGGATTAAATTTATCATTAGAATGAATGTCTTATGATGTATGTTCATCTTTGAAGCTCCATAACTTGAGCTAGAAATATTGTGCAGACTTGAAATTTGTAGAGCATATTCTTTCCATGAATAACTCCATATAAATACTATATTTTATCTCATGAGGATTTTTGATATTTTTTATAAAATGCAAAAACAAGTTTATTAGTGTGTTTCCATGTGATGTGAAGGATAGCCTGGCCCATTATACTCAGCAAGCTCAACTTTAAAGGCTTAGATCTCAAGATAGAAAAATTGTGTGGATAAGAAATTTATAGAGAATGCTCATAGCACTAAGGACATTGATCACATGTTTTTTCATTGTCATGAAATTATTTTTTATTATATTTATAAATTTCACCAGTAAGATATCTAGTCTAATTCTTCATGACATCTTGATTATGGTTTGGTTTCATAAAGCTTGTTCTTAAACCTTTACAATTTTGAATGATTTTTTGCGGCCTAGTTAACTTGTACCTAAGTTTGAATTGCATTGATTACCATGAATACCTATTTGGATCCTTCTATTTTCCCTATATATTAATCAAAATGCACTTCAAGTATGATTAAAGTGTTTCAAAAACTTTGTGATCAATGTGAGATCATTGGGCCACTCATTCCATCCATAAATTTATTCAAGATTTCATCCATAATTTATCTTTAGGACACTGTAATACATTTAAGAAAGTTTTCTATGTAGGCCAAAAATTGTCTAACATCTCTGGTGACTCAGCTGGGTAACATGCCTACTATGCTTGAGAAATCAGACCATTTACATGAATCTTGACTCATAACAGATAATACATTTATTCCAACACTACAAAAAACCTCTTGACTGAAAAGATAAAAGAATTCTAATAAACAAGGAAAGAAAGAAACTTGAAAGATAATCTAACCTAATGAAGCAAATACAACTAACCTATTGAAAAACTATGCAAATAAAGCACTTATTTGGGACAAAAGAAGCTAATGTGTTATAATAACACTTAGAGAAAAAAAAGATCAACTAACTATGTACAAGGGACTTAACTTCCTCAATATAAGTGTTTTAGATGTATCCCATTGACTAGGATATGAAGCTCTTCATCATTCATATTTGTAAGATGGAAGGCATTGTGAGATTTGTAGTTGGAGACTGTGTATGGACCACTTTAGAGAGAATATAATTTTGTGTGCTTTCTTATCTTAGCTTTATCCTTATCCCACTTGAGGACTAAATCTCCTTCTTGAAAGTCTCTTGAAGAAGCTCCTTTATCAAAAGATCTCATTACCATTTCTTGATGGGCCTCCATAGCCAACATGAACTGATGCCTTGTCTCTTTTATCTCCATGAGCTTAGTATATCTAATTTCCATTGGATAATTCTCCAAAATCTCAAGTTGGTGCATTAGTTCTGAATCAAGGAATTCAAGAGAAATAGGCATTCTTGCTTCCTTACCATATACTAGCTTGTATGGAGAATTGGATATTAACCTTTTATAGGTGATCCTATTAGCCCATAAGTTTGACTTCAATTTGAGATGCCATGACCTCTAATTTTATTCAATAGTCATCCTAATGATCTTCAACAATTTTTTTTTAGTGGACTCAATAAGGCCATTGCCTTGTGGGTAATAGTTTGATGAGGTACTAAGAAAAATACTATGTTAAACTACTCATTTGCTGATATTAGACCCTACAAAATCCATAACATTTTCATAAATAATGGTTGAAGGGACTCCAAATATGGTAAGCAAAACTTCATAGAAGTCTAGAACATTGGTTTCATTGGCTTCTTTTCATGCCACTACTTTTATCTATCTAGTAAAATAATCTTTTGTAGTTAGGATCCACTTATGTCATGAGATTGAATGGGGGTTAATGAGACCAATAAATTCCAATCCCCATTAGACAAAGGGTTGATTCACTGAAATTGGTTAGAAAGGTAAGGCTGCAAGCTTGACCTTTCCAACAAACATGGAACATTATTTGTATTTTCTAGTCCATACATGACAAACACCAAATATACTTAGCTAGTAATAACCACCTCTCATGATATTATGGGCTATGATCCTTGTTGAATAATGACCTCCACCATGTCTATCATGGAATTTCTCAAGTAGTCTCTATGTTTGACCTAGCTCTATGAATCTTAGTAGGATACCATTGATATCCTTTTTCAACAACACATTATCAACAAGAAGAAAAGGATTAAATGCAATCTTAAATATATTTTCTTTGAATGGGTTAGATGAGAAGGATAAAAACCATATTTTAAGTATCTTACCATATCATGGAACTAGTTGGAAGGTAAGGTGTGATCATTTTTAACTTTTTCATCATTTGACATCATAACCTCCCCATTGGCCTCTTGAAAATCTTGGGTTAGATGTTCACAAAGTCATTTGACTCTAATTATCTTTGTGACCTTGATGTCAACATCATATTCCATGATCTTGGTTATCCAACCACCTCTTTTGTCATTTATATCCTTGTTGAAGAGGAAATCCTTGACACTTAGATGTGAAATCATCAAATGTGTCTTTTTATAGGACAATAAGTATCTAGACTTATTAAAAGACCTTATAACTAAAAGTACATGCTTCTCAACAAAAGAATACCTTATTTCATATTCTTCTAAGCCTAGACTGAATAGGGCTATTAGATTATATAAAGTCTCTTTATTTTGTTACATGAGAATACATGAAATAGTGTCAATATTAGCATAAGTGTACATGATAAAATCCTTTGAGAAGTTAGGGTTCAAGTGTGTAGCAGTACTTGTTATATATTTCTTGATCTATTCAAAGCTTCTTACTCCTTCTTTGGACAAGCTAAAACTCTGACCCTTATTTAGCATGGATGTGAGTGGCCTAGCTAAAGTATCAAACTCTAAAATGTATCTTCTTATGAAATTGATCTTGCCTAAAAATATTTGTAAGTTTTTCTTGTGTTTAGATAAGTAAAGTTCAAGAATTGATTCTATTCTATTAGGATCTATGCTTGTACCTTATTTAGAAATCACATGTCCAAGAAGCCTACCTTCATGAATAGAGAAGACACACTTTTTTGGGATTTAAAGACACCCCAATTAATTTTCACCTTTTAAACACTTATCTAAGGTGAATCATATGCTCATCTACACTGTTAGAGGACATTATTATGTCATATTAATAAATAAGTATGAACTTGTTAAGGAGACACTAAGATTCCATGTCCATAACTTTCTAGAAAGTTACTCCAACATTGGATAAACCAAAAGGCATCTTTATATATGTAAATTTCCTCCAATTTATGGTGAAGGTTGCTTTGAATTTGTCTTCTTCTTTGACCAAAATCTGGTAATAACCATTATCTCCATCCAATAATAACATTTCTCAATCTGTAACTAACTATAAAATTTGCTTCATTGATGGTAATGGGTAGTGGTATTTAAGAGAGGCCTTGTTTAAGTTATGAAAGTCAACACATAGTCTTATTTCACCATTATTTTTCCATACTAAAATGAGGTTTGCCACCCAGGTTGAGTACTTAATTGGAATTATTATAGCTAACTCAATGAGCTTATGAAGCTTAGCTCTCATCAAAGATTCAAACTTTAGGTTAATAGGCATTTGTATTTATCTAACTAGCTTGGTCTAATACTCTAACTCAATGGTATGTTGAGATATACTTATATCAAATCCTTTGAGATAATTTTACTACCAAGTAAAGACATCTACAAAACTTGATCATAACTTGATAAAATTTTCCTTCTCTAAAGATGTGCAAACTTTACCAAACTTTAAGCTCTTACCAGTTGCAATCTCCACATTTGAATAGTGTTTTTTCTTGGTTGATAAATAATTTTTTTATTTTATTAATTTATCATCTCTATTGAATATGTTTTCAAGGGTGACCAAACATTTAGGAAGCTTATTTGTCTTTAGTTGCATAAGCTGGTCACAATACTATTATAAGTGCTTGTCTTGGTTCCTTGAGGAGAATTTAGCTTCCTCTTATAAGAGATTAACAATATAACTATCATCCTCAAATAATTTCCAATTATCATGGTTATCTAGGATAGAAGGCCTTATAATCACCTTGATGTGTGATTGAACCTTTTCATTCTTTATGTCATCTAGGACACTGAATTGTGACCCAATGGTAACCAACCTATCTACATGTTGATACTTATTTCTTAATATAACACAAATATTAAAAGATTTAAAGTCTTTAATTAAGTCCCATAATCTATGATTATAAGACCTAAGTAGTGTGTTCTTGCATACATTAAGTCCTCTTACTTTTTGAACTACTAATTCACAATCACCAAAGACTTATAAGGTACTGACCTTCATCTTTCTTGCCCATTGCAAACCATGCACTAGTGATTCCTATTAAAAAACATTAATGGAAAAACCAAACTAAAAATTTAGAGAAGATAAACTTATTTTATTGGATGGAGAAATTGACATCATACCATTCCCAATGTCATTTTAATTTCTAGATCCATCAAAGTATAGTTGCCACAAGCCATCACTAGGCTAATCATCTTTCATCAATGCTGGAATTGGTGTATCATTTTCATAAAGGCAATAAACACTAATTAATTATTATTCAATTAAATTTATGTATCATGCTCATGAAAATTATATGTCCATTCCTCAAGGAAAATATCTAGAATTCCATCTAGAGGTGACTCAATTTCCACCTCACTATTTTCCAGTACCTTATCTGAGATAACATAATTAGTATTCACCATACTTGGCATGTATGGATCCAAATTAAAGCTTCCAATAGCTTTAGAACATACTTTTACCTTAGTACCATACCCAGTATTGAACATTAAATATTTCCAATCAGTTGACAAATATATTCCAATATTTGAGGCAAAGTCCCTTAACAAACACGTGGAAAAATAGGAAGGCAAGTCCACTAATACTACATCTTGTTAAATGATAAAATTATGGAAATAATGTAATGTTAAATTTAGGTCCTTGATTATGCCTACTATATTTTTTGGTAACCCATCCAATTTCAAAACTCCCTTAGTTTTTGGCTCAAAGACAAGACCAAGCTTGTCTACAATCTGCTTGTGCATGACAATGCTCCTAGCTCCACTATCTACCATACAATTATGTACTAAGAAGTCACCAAATCTTAAAAAGAGATAAAAGGGAGGGGTTTTATTTTATTTGAATTTTTTTTTGTCCACTTTTTTCATGTTATGTACCTATTGATTAGGTTGCTTAGTAGCCTAGTCTAAATTAGCCAAGATAGCTCCTTGTTTCTCAACTCATTCTTTAGATACCTTAAGAGTTGAAATCTCTTAAATGAGCATGTATTTTTGCTATAGAACATCAAAGGAATCCCACATGTTAATGATAACATTTGATTTATTTATTTGATTTATTATGCTAAATGAGGCTCCACTAGCCTTAGGCTATAACTTTTGAGCCATTGGTTATTTTATAATTAGAGGCATTTGGGGAACCTTCCCTACCTCTGAATTCTAATTCTTCTATGTTATATGGATAATGGGTTGATCCTTGACACTTTTAAGAACAATGTTAGGGACACTAGAAACATTTATCACATCTTGAGGTTCCTTACCTACCCTTATTTTAGCTTTAGTCAGAGTTACAGCTTGACCATTTGTGTTGCTAGTTTCACCAGCTTGATTGAATGTAGTATGATCCTCCAATTGCTAATTAACATTGATGGAATCATTCTTCCCTATAACTTGTTGATCCTCTCCTTGTAATGTCATGTTCATTTCTTAATGTAGACCACTTTGAAGAGAGAACTCTTATTGTGTCATTTTTGGCATAGTAATATCCTATGATATTAAGTTTTGATTTTTAGTGTCATTTGGATTGAATGGATGCCAACCTAAATCTTCCATCAAGTTATTTTGAGGAATAATAAATTTTTAGCTAGAAAGTACATTAGGGTGAAGGGTTACATATGGATTAGTTTGGATTATGAGTCCTTGGTTTTGGTAAGGTTTTCTATTGTATTTAAAACCTTGATAAGGATGTTTTTTATTGTTAAATGCCTGATAAGTATTGTGGTTTTACTAATCATAAGACCTACTTTGGTACTTTTGTCTCTTGAGTTGAATAAAATCATTCCTAAAATCTTGTATCATACTTTTTAGATCTCCAATCTCACTAGCTTGATTAGAAGGGGCTACAATTTGGGATTTTGGAGATGGAATAAGATCTATAGATTGGATTTGAGAAACTTGAGGAGGAGGAACAAGTTGAAATTCTAGGAATATGGGCATTAGAGGCCTTTAAACAATCTTACTAGCTTGTATAAATCTATTTTCTACTCTTATTACAAGTTCATAGGTATTTGGAAAAATATTATGACCCATGGACTATATCATGACATGAATATTAGAATTGAGGGCCTTTAGATAGTACAAAAATGCATACTCTAGGGATGGTTTGACCAATTCATGGATCCTAGTCCATGTCTTTTATATTCTGAGGATAAAATTAGACATGAACTCATGGGGGTACCTTTGTATGGTATTCACTTGTTCAACCAAAGATAGATGATTAGACTTGTCTACAAATTGACTAACTAAGGATGCACCTAACTCATCCCAAGTAGCAATGGAGATCAAAGGAATATTCCTATACCATTTTAATGTTTTTCCCTTGAAAGAGGCAATAATTAGTCTAATAGCCATATTATCTTGAATAATATTATGAATAGAACATAGGTTGACAACATCTTCAATATGCTAATTAGCTATAGTTTTATCCCATTCTCTTGAGAAGAAATGGATACTCCTTAGGGCATACATAGGGATGTCATCATATTGGGATAAATTTATGGGAACAACCCTATTTAATAAAACAAACACTTGATTCATAACCACCATTTGGGAAAAAGGGGTTTGGATTATGGGGACAATAGCTTGCACTAAAATAATAGGATGACAAGGAGGTGCCAATTTATTTTGAGGATAAGTTTTGGTCTTATTGAATTTTTTTTTTTAAGAAGTAAAAGGTCTCTCAATGAATTCAAAAGGAATACATTTACATGATGACCTTGTTGTAACCTTTGGCATGAAAACACTATCTAAATGATGTTATAAGATATACAACTTGAAGGATATTCAACATTTGGTGATGGTAAATGTCTCCTCCTCTTGCAATTTCTTCTTTTCAATCTTCAAACTTCAATTATGCGAAGGAAACTTTGTCCCACTAGGCGTGTCAAAACTATTGGTGTCTTAGATTATACCCTAGCTATGTAAGGAAATTGTTAAAGTCTTCTTACACAAATCTAGTCCAACATGGGAATGCCTCTAGGATGTGAGTCACCTAAAATTAGGTCAAACCTCTAGAGAAGGCCAACTTCCTTATAGATCTATCACCTAAACTAGACCTAATCTAATAATTTATTAGAAAAGAGATAGATACATACAATAATATATGAAAGCATATTTAAAGAGGTGATGCACTAGTATTTTTAATTCTTATAATTTGCATAAGACACACTATGAGATACATTCAAGACTAAAGAAGATCAGTCTCACATAAGTATTTCACAATAGGGCATTGATCAGTTATCAAACTAGCATGAGACGGTAGATAACCACTTTCAATCTAAAAAATAAACTATAAATTAAACTTATAATGACCTATGAGAGATATGAAGCATTTCATGAAGGTAAGAAACAATAGACATAGATAAGGAATGTACATTCACTTAACTATAGTACATGAATTAATAGGACACACTTCAATCTAGCTTGTAAAATGATGGAATTAAATCTTTATTGCATAAAAAGGTGTTAAAGTACAAATTTTGGCATAACCTAAGAAAACCAAAGCATAAGAGTCCATTCCTCTAAAAATTTTAGAGATTTATTTCTAAAACTTTTAGAGAGTTCTACATGTGGTAGAAGTTGGAACATATATATATATATATATATATATATAGAGAGAGAGAGAGAGAGAGAGAGAGGGAACTAAGATGTATTATCACAAGTTTAAGGATAGTGACTTATGACCTTATCAATGAGGGATAAATTTTGTAAAATAATTAAATGTTCATTATCCTTATCCATCCACCTAGTGTCCTTATAACTCCATTTCATTATCTATCTAATCCTCCGATGAGGACCATGTCTTAGAATTGATAGAATTATGACATATATACTTTGGGTGGCCATAGGTACCTATTTATAAAAAATGTGACCCTAATGATAGGTGAGACAACTATCCATGATCACTTTTATGTCTTTATTTACTCCAATATCGAATATAGGTCCATTATAGGTGAAAACCAATCCAATTATTAGTTTTCACATAGTCATAATAATCCATGGAAACCTAGAAACTACTTGACCTTGTGATCAATGTGAGACCCTTGGGCTACTCATTCCATCCATAACTTTGTTAAATCCTTTCTCCATACTTGATCTTTAGGACATTGTACTACATTTAGGCAAGTTTGCTATGTAGGCCAAAAATTAGCTAACAAGACCTTATGGGGGTCATTTTATTCTTATTCTTGAAGACTCCATCAACTCCATGCAAAGTTGATAGGCCATTTATTCTTCATCTATATTCATTGGCATAAACCTCAATAGTCTAAGAGGGGCCACCATCACTCCTATTTTGATGATTGTGCAGTTTGAGTATAACTAGTAGCTACCCATGTCTCTCAAAATTTGCCTAACTTTAGGGAGAACCCTCAACATATCTCATTCAATGATCAACCTATAAACCACTAGGTAGAACTTTTCTAAAGTCACTATTATATTACATAATAACTAATGAATATGAATTACAAATAAGAATTGAGGCAAAACTTCTTGATGCTCAAGAGACCATGAATTATAACTTAGTTGAGTAGTTGCACATATTTCATCTAATAAATAACTCATCATAAATAAGGGGGAACCATTATTAAAAATGTCCTAAACTATATATACCAAGTTTTTTCTAATAATTTACCCAAGTGGGAGAATCTGTTGGTCCTCTAGGATTATATGTAGTAACATAATAGCCCTTTTGTCCACATAAACAATGTGTAGATGTCCAAATATTCTATTTAGGAGGGATAGGATAATTCTAACTCCTTTTCCAAATTATTGTATGGGTAAGTTTCCTTGATCATCCATGAAAATATCTCCTATTAGGTTAGTCAACCATAAAGCTAAGGCCTTCTCTAGGGAGTGCACTTCATACAAGTTATCACTAACAACCTAGTTGTATTCTATTTGTGGTGAGGGAAGGTCATAGCACTTATTGAATATTGGTCTTGATATTAAAACAATGGGGAGCCCTTGGGATATTGACTTAAGTAACTTGTCTTCACACTTTAACCTCCTAAAAATACCATAAACTAGGTTAGCACATAACATGCCTTCTTGATTAGCTATAGCCTTATAACAACTAACTATATTGATGGTAAGGATATCAGATGATAGTTGGATTATATGAGGAATGGTTTTAGTCTCATAAATAGCCTTAGTTACCTCTACATTAAATTATATACTATTATAATGCATGTCACCAGATGTTATGACCTCAATAATAAATTTAGTGTCTTTGAAGATGATTGAAGTGCCATTCTAAAACATAAATTCATCATTTTTAAAGGAATTGATTTTGCTTGGAGTAGAAGGACCTGATTATGTCATCACTTACAATACTTTAGGTAGTAATCACTGTCTCTTTATATCATTTTATAACTTCAAGATCTAATAATGGCAATCGGGAGTGTAATTTGTAACCATCTTGAGCTTTGTTAAACTATAAGAGCAAGACAATAGAGAAAGCAAATGTGTATATCTTCAAAATGTAAAAAACAATTCCTTGATTGTGTAGACTTTTGAATGACTATTTTGATTAATGTAATGTTGATGGCAATCTTAGTTTGTCTCATATTAATGTAAATCTTGTCAACCTTTCATATGTTTGAAATAATCTTTGAACTATTACTTTTAGTAATTAATTGCACTAGAATTTGATTTAGATTTAATTTGAATTTGATTTTCTATCAATTTTATCTTTAAAGCTAAATATTTCCACCTTTTGACATGTGTCTACCACCTTGAATCTAGCTAATTACTCGTGTGGCATAAATATGACTAAGCTACCTGGTTGGCTCAAAATATAGACATGTGGCACCTTTCAACTACCTCACAAATTCTTGGAATGTATATTTACATGATGACTCATTTTTATCTCACTTTGTGGAAACTCTCAATTCATAACAAGCTCTAGGTTGGTATTATTAAATTTTGACTAGTCATGGGATTGCCATGAATAACTCTCATGGGCAAACATGGATTTTTTTTCTAGATGTCTCCCTCATAAGGCTTTTAGACAATTATAGACAACTTGGTGCTAATTAGATGGCTTGGGTGGAGACATATGTCCCTATTAGAGGTAATCTAATGTATTTTAGAGATAAAAAATATAGGAATGATATGTGGTGTCATTTCATGGGCCCAAATGGGGCATGCATCTTCTTATGAGCTTTTGTTTGTTATTTTGACAAGTGTCATTATTGAAAGGCATCTTAGATAGTTGTATATCACCAAACCTTGATCAAATTGCATGGGTGAAATTATGTGTATACCTTGAGAGCTCTCATGAGCTTTAGATGGATCTAATGTGATGTGGACATGTGGATACCTAAGATAAACCTAAGGGGGACATGCATCATCTCATAGGGTTGCTTGGGTCTATCTAGTTATAGTTGAGATATGTAGTAACATCTCATAGGATTATGCACTATGGTGGGAAGTGTGGGGTATTTTTGTTGGATTGGATTGGATGGGCTCACTCTCAAGGGTTAAGATCTTGACATGCATTCCCAAGATCTGAATTCTAATAGATATCCTCTTACAAGCCCTTTATATGATGTTACATTGCTCATGGACTTGGTAGACTTACTTTAGGTGTCTTGCATAGGATGCGATGAATCCTTAAGGAATTATGAGTTTTAGTGAGGTGTAAATTTGTCTATTTAGGCCATAGTCTAAAATATGATGTCTTTCAAAGTGTCATAAACTAAAACTTTAATTTGACATCCTAAAAAATCAAGTGAGAAACTAAGTAAGCTTTTTGAAGATGTCATTGCCCATCATAGGTAACTTTAAACAAGTTTAAAGAAAACATTTTAAATCAAATTCCTTAGACATAACATGGTGTCAATCTAATAAAACCCACCAAATATTGTTGTGTTTATGTCTATTAGAAAGCAAGGTCACACATCCTTAGCAAAATCTTGTCTGCATATCATTGGACCATCTATGGTTAATAATTCATTGCTAAATAAAACCTCAAGAAGACTTGAAATAATTTGAATATTTTAAGTATCAATACTTATTATAAAATTAATTATTAACCAAATATTTAAGTATTAAATCAATTCTCCATGCAGTCAAATTATTTAATATGCTTAGCATCTTTGGCATTTTTGAAAATTAAAGAACAGAGGGTCCTTATTTTGAGAATAGGGGAATATTGATCATCAATAAAACTATTATCAAGTTTCTTATTCCCTAGACCACTATTGAAATTGACATTATGATTCTTGATATTACCCTTAGAATATATTGTTCCTCTACTTCTAGTTCTTCTTCTTGAAATTTGGTTTAGAACTTCCAAGCTTATTTTTGAGCTTATCTCTAACTTGGGTAATAGATTTTAATTTTTATTATTTCTTGACCACCTTATCAAACACTTGATAAATTATATATGGACCATTCACATCTACTTCATAACTTATTTGTTTTTTTAATCCCATGATTAATTTATTGATTCTAAACCTCTCATCTGCCTAATACTGAGGAACATACTTAAGAATATTTGTGAATTGTTCCCAATATTCATTCACCAACAAATACCCTTAATTTTCTAAAAATAACTTTTTTTTATCAAAGTATAGTTTTAGAAGCCATCATGACCTAAATAATATCACAAACTATTCCCAAGTGGTGGTGGTTGAGTTGAGTTTCATCTCAAGCTTCTTGTTTGCCTACCAAGTCACTACTCCACTAGCAAGTTGATAAGCTCCCTTGACTACTGTCATGACTTCAAAATAATTCCAAATATCTAAATACTTATCCATTTATGTCATCCATATATCAAATCCATCCCCCAATATAGTTCCATCTAACTTGGGTGGATTCACCTTTTTCATGTCATGTGTTAACTCTGTAGCTACTCAAACTCTTGCATCCTTTGGCACATCCTCATGCCTCTACTTTTATATACATTCTTGGTCATTATATGTTCTTCAAGTTATTCATGATCATTCTCCTCTTCATGGCTATGTATTTCCTATATTAGGTATATGATTTGGTCTATAGTTTGTTGCATGGTTGTGAGGATTTAGTCCAACTTCACAACTTGATTAGTGGCAAACTAATTTGGATTAACATAGGGTTTGATATTCAATGTACCCTCACCTCTAGATATAGTGTGCACCATTATTCTTACTATTTATTAAGAGATTAATTTTGTTTTATCAGACACATTAAGTCCTAGAGTTTGAGCCTCAACTCTGATACCGTAATGTAAAATCCCCATTGGATTTTACCATAATATTGAAATATTTTTTAAAATTTAATTACACATATTCAACATATAGATTTTACCATGAGAAATCCTAACTATAAATCTATAACTAACTATATTAATTTAGTTAACCATTAAGGTTATAGTTAATCCACTTATCTAAAGATCACCATGAATAAATATATAAATCATGAATAATATTGAATAACCAAAAATATTGAATCACATCATAAATGAAATAGATCAAATTCAACCACAACTAATACTATAATATATCCTATACTATAAGAGTATAATGAATAAATATTATAGTTTTCAGTAATACATAAAATATATTAAATGATAAAACATGATAAAAATATCGAATAGAGTCTCCATGACTCAAGTATCACTACGTAATCTCAAGTGTTGTCTCAAGTATAGTACTCCAACTAGGAGGGAGAGTAGCATCCAAGAAATTTTACACAATAACCATAGATGATGGATCCTCTACACTATTTTTGAAACAAGGGGATGGAACTCCCTTCATAGATGGATAGATAATGATGGTGTAGGAATCTAGAGTAAAAAACTAGAACTAGTGTGTTGAATATATCTAATACATAATGTGTACTATAAATAAATCCATCCTAATATGACATCATAAAAATATGAAACTATATGAAATGAAAATGTCTATCAAACTTTAATTTGGCCAAAGTTTTCAATAATAAATGATATCTATGTTGGAAGTAAAATGATTAAGAAGGGGGTAAATCAGTATTTAAAACTTTCTTAATAATCTCGCTTAAGCAATCATGAAATATACAAATAAGAATATAGATCTTGTAAGCATAACCACCTATCCACATATGTATGAAACATAAGAACACATCTCATATGTGGGAAACCCTCAAGGGGAAGAAAACCCAGTAATATCTACAAATGGACTACATTGCTATAAGATAAACGCCAAATTTAGTGAAGCACCAAATCCACATGGAACACCAACCCCAACTACCTAAGCACCAACACAACTAGGATTTAGCAAGCACCCACTTTCAAAAAGGAACCTATTTCAATAAATTTCAAATTATATTTTGAGAAATGAATAAGAAGAAATTAAATATGGGTATGATTTAAAAAACCTATTTTATTATGCATGCATTGAATCAGATGATTTTGAATAAATCTTCATTAGCTTGGGAGGATAACCTAAAAATAAGATAACACTAAAGCAAATGGTTAGTTAGATAGATAGTTAAGTGGATTGCCTAGTGCCAGCTAGATCTAGGAAGCAAAAGCTTCCTTGGGGGATGTCAATCCACATGTTTTAAGAAATTAAGTTTATAAACATAATGATAAATTAATTTCATCAATAATCAAAAGGTCTTAAAATTGAATATAAGAGATGCTTGATAAATAAATAGACTAATTGACTAATATAGCAATAATCAAGTCAACACTAGTGCTAAATAGGTCTAGTGTGCTTCAAAAAATAGGTTGAGATTCTATGAACAAGAAAGGACATAGAAAATTGGGTTTGGTTGAGGGTAAGAGGGTGAAAATAACTTGTTATTTTCTACCATAGTGACCATTGATCATTGGGGTAACCATAAGTGGTTGAGGTGATCATCAGTGGTCAAGGTAACATCAATAGTTGGATAGACCATCAATGATTGAAACAACCATTAATAGTTACTATGTGTAGGCTTATATTGGTGAATGGTTAGATTGATAGGATCACAAAGCTGGATTTAAAGAGATGGGTTAATGCTGGGTTGATTATGAAATGCAAATAAAGTAATTAATAGTGGGAAACAAATATGTAGCTTGTATAATATTGATTGGATGAGTGGTTGAGGTGGTTGGCTCATTGATAGAGTCTAACATGATTATGATAGAGTAATAGTACTTGGCTATTGACTGAGGGGTAGTGTCAAGTTGGCTTTCTATCATGATGGCTAGATCACTAGATTTATAAAAGAACACCTACAAAAAAAGCTTTGGATGCAAAAGCTCTTAATAGTTATGTATGTGGTACCTTTTCACCACCTACTCCTATCTTATTATAGGAAAGGAAATAAAGGTGAAACAAGATGTTAACTAGGATTTTTAATTATAATTCATGCATAAAAAGTCTTGTATGTGGGTTTAGATGAGCTAATTTAGAAATGCAAGGTATGATGCTTACATGCTATTTTTTAGGATGGTGGTCCCTAATTATGAGTGGGTAGGGTGACCATCAGTGTCAAGGGCCAAGGTAGAAAGTGGGTTAAAGGATGTGTTTAGTTAGTTGGTCAAACTGATCATAGTTGGGCTCGACTAGGGATTGAAAGGACAAATTAGTCCAAAGGGGGTCCTAAGGTGGTCTAGAAGTGTTTCAACATTTGGAATCATGGTGTGTATATTTATGATGTCTATATTTTTTCCCTTTTTTTATGTGTTTTGAATCAACAAGATGTAAAACAAAAATGGATTTTGATTCGAGGGTCAGGTTAACCTAAGTATGAAAGGAGGTGTTCCCCCTCAAACTAGGAGTCAATGAGGTAAAATAGAATTAGGTGTAGGTTTGATAAGGTGGATGAAGATGATGATGAAGGTGGACATAATGAAGGTGGGTGACAAAATGGGTACTAAAGTGTAAAAAAGCACATAAAGTATGCTAAAAAGTGTGATAGCCAAGATTGTGCATTGACTAGGTTGCCATAGTTGGTAACAATAATGGTTGGTACCAAAAGGATAAGTGATAAGTGTACCACATGACCATATTTAGGCATGGTAGTTAGGTGCATTTGTAAACACAATTTTCCTAGGTAATGTTTATGTTTTTGTGCATATCCAAAGGTAGGAAGTGCTCCTAGTGAAAACACAAAATGGGTAAGTGTCACAGGTATCTAAGGTAGGAATTACTCTTAAGAAGACATAAGTGGGTTTTATATGAGCTAGGTGGTGAAATTGCAAAAATTAGTCAACATGGAAATGTTTTTATGGTGGTCAAAGGACCAAGAAAAAGTCATTGAAAAATGCATGCTAGTTGGGCTTAAATAGACTAATGGCAAGGTGACAAGGTAGTTGAGGTCAGAAGAGAAGGTAGTATCCATGGGTGGGATTATGGCTAATGTGTATCAAAGATGTGTGATGGAAGATTCAATTGGTAGAAATTAAATACCCTAACCATTGATGGTTATGGGTTTAAATATTAATCATTGATAGTCACCCTAACTATTAATGGTCAAGGTGAAAACCTTAAAGCCACAGAGGTTATAAGTAAAAGTGAATGTCATTTTTACTCATTATAACCTTTGAATACTAAGCTTTGGCAATTAGTAATTTGGTTGAAGGTATTATTGATGGTGATTATTTTAGAGGTGATAGGTGGGAAAATTGAGGGGATCGAGTGATTTAGGTTGATTGAGGTAGGATGTAGTGTGGATGTGGATGAGGATGGGTGGGTCCCTAGATTACTCTTCAATGATGGTCAAAGAATGAGGTAGGTGGCATTCTTAAACTAGTAGTTGTAGTGTGCTTTGGTTATAGAAATTGAATAGGCATTTGAATTGGAATTTGTTTTGCTAGGTTGGGTTTTATGTTTTTGTGCCTAAGTAGGGTTTGTTAATTTTTGGTTAATTTTGTAGTTAAAATTTGAA
The DNA here is from genome assembly GCA_037957365.1 of Torreya grandis. Taxonomy (NCBI): domain Eukaryota; kingdom Viridiplantae; phylum Streptophyta; class Pinopsida; order Cupressales; family Taxaceae; genus Torreya; species Torreya grandis. The sequence goes on along the minus strand of JARHVA010004948.1, from coordinate 446,963 downwards.
ATTGACAGGGTGAGGTAGGGTAACTAGGGTGAGGTTAGGTATTAGGGAAGATAAGGGAGGTTTTTATAGGTGTTTTTGATAGGTTTATGGTAAGATAGGTTTATAATTTTCTATTAGTGGTCACATATAATGACCATCAATGGTTAGCCTAACCACTGACGATCAAGATCCATTAGCAAAAGGGCTACCTAATTATTGATAGTAATCATGACCATCGATGGTCAAGCTAAATGGTAGAGATTTTAAAGGTAAGCATAAGGGATGTGATAGGTTTTAGATAGGTCAATAGTTAGATAAATCTATAAATAGTGTTAGTGAGATGTTTGAGGGGTAATATTGATGAATTATGATATTTAATTTGGTGGGTTTTAAATGTTAATTTTGGTAGAAGTTTGGCCAAATGATCAAATGGGTAAAGCTAGGTAGGGTAAAAGGGATAAGTGCATAGGAAAAAGAGTATAGGTGACTAAGTGTGTTTAATATTGATTGTTTGTAAGTATGAGAGTAGATATAGATGTGCAATCAGGTGTCATGTATATTTATAGAGATTCACTAGGGGATGACCCTTGTAGACTGGGCACATATAAAGGAGGTCAGCCTCAAAGTGATGAGTCACTACCAATATGTGACCTATGATACTTCTATGATCATGGCCCTCATCAAGAGATGGTATCTAACCACAAACACTTTCCTACTATATATTGGTAAGACCATGATCCTACCAAAGAATGTGCATCAGATTACATGGTTACCCCTATGGGGCAACCTAATTTATCACATAGATTGGGAGGAGCATGATGAGAATCTAGAGATATTATATGGAGATGATAATGATCATGTCAGATGGCATGATGGAGGATTCATCTATATTATGATATATTAGAGTGTATTAGGTGAGAGGAAACTTATGACTATGCTGATGATGGTTATTTCATTTTTTGCCCTTCCTGACTTGAGTAGTGGGATGTTTTTGTACTTGTTACTAAGGGTATTAGCTGAGTTTTTAGTGGGGTGGATTGTATTTGGATGGATACCATTACTTTTGGTTTATATATATAGGGATTTTTTGGGTTTTAGGGCCCATAAGAGGTATGACATTAGTGTCAATATTATGCTACACTAGTGGGCCTATGAGCACATCTAGGTGTTGAGGTCGATGGGATTGCCATGGATGGGATACACTCAAATAGATATCCCAATTGGCTTTATGTAGTGGAGAGGTAACTTTCCCACTTTAGGTGAAAGAATAGGAACTCATGATTTTGATTAGTTTAGGGTTGCTTAGGTGCATTAGTGATTGGTGAGATTATTTGGAGATAGTATGTTAGGTTCCCATAGTGTGCTGGGTATAGGAGATATAATTTCTCCTTATAGAGTTATAGGTGGATTCTTGGTTAGAGGGATGGAGAGGTGGAACTCATCCCATTTGATAGGGTATGAAGGTAGTTTGGCTTGGTACATGACATTCTAGGTCAATTCCTTAGATACAAGCATGAGGACTTAGATATCCTATTATTAGACCCATAACCACTATAGACATTGCTAGACCATAAAGAGTTACCAACCAGGCCACACATAGATGATGTTAGCTTTGTAGATGGGTACATGGCATGGTACTAGGATTTATATACAACTGCAAATTTTGGTGATGGTGATAGTGCTTAGAGGTCGATGGATGTGGACCCATCTAGTAGAGGAGGCTAGAGGGCATAGGTATAGGGGGCTATCCCCAATGCATAGGCATGAACAGTGCTAGCCATGACATAGACATAAGTGGCATCATTACAAGGTTAGGTGGCTACATTATAGGGTTAGCTAGCCACTATGATAAGCGAGTGGGACTAAGCTAGAGCTACACTATCCCTAGTTACTTAGGAGAAAGATACTTTGAGATAGGTCAAAGGAGTAACAACAACACTAGTAGGTTGAATAGGGATCATTGATATGTAGAGGCACATAGCCACCATATAGGAGTTATGATGATATGAGGCTATAATCTTAGCTCACTACCTAATGGAACATCGATGGGGTGAGTATAGAGCTAGGATAGTAGGTGGTATAGGTTTAGTGACCCCTGGTTAGTGGGCTACATCTATAGATGGGTACATGTACCTTAGAATAGGCACTAGAAGGTAGTGGTGCAATAGGGGCCAATGGTAGTGGTGCCCTAGGGGCATAATGGATACATATGGAATATGATATTTTTATTTTGTACATCATTTTGATTTTGGCTTGTGTGTTGATGTAGTGAGATGTTTCTTTTGAGAGAGAAACATGTATATCTATTGTACACATTATGATGTTATTTGACTCATGAGTTATATATATGATATTTATTTATTTCTCATGCTCATGGTCTATGATTTGTGTTGATATTAATGAGGTGATGTGACATTTATATTGATTATGTATTATTCTTATGTTATAGATGTTAGAAATTGATGTAGACTCACCTAGCTAGGCATGATATGGATTTTATTTATTGTTATGCTTTATGCCATGTATGTGTATGGTGATGTTTATGGCATGCTAAATTTTAATGAGTAAATGATTTATTATTTAGATTTAGATGTGATGAAAATGGTTGATTACTTTATTTCTCATGGATGCTATGATGTCATTATGCTTGTTATGGTTATGATTATGGTTATGCATTGGCTTATGACACATGATTGATATGATGTGGTGATTATGGTTGTTATTTTTATTAGGGTAAAGTATATGAAGTAAGTTAATTAACAACACTATATGGGAGAATAAAGAATATAATCAAGAGATAAATGTTGTTTAATGTAGATATCAACCAATTATGAGAGGATAAGAAGAGGGCATGATGCTTCTATTTGACAAGGACTAAAACAAAACCGAAGTTGGATTGGCTTAATGAGCATAATCCCTTTGAATGTTAGACATTAGTGTTCATTAGTTAGTTAAAAAATATGTCTAAATAACATAATGTTAAGTAAGTTAAAAATACCTTGCTTATAATGTATAAAGGGGAAATGGAAAAAAATAGAACCTTTTTGTGAGACTAGCATGCCTCTTTTGTGGGTTTCTAAAGAGTCAGTATAAACAAGTCTTTGTCAAAAAAAGTGTAGACTAATCGATGTGGTAAGTCCACCTATGAGAGATGATTATGGCTTTGAATATTTGTTTGGTTATGAGAGTCGATTGTAGATTTCAAAATTATTGTGTTTTTTCTTTTTTCTTGATAATGGGTCTTTTACTTATTTGCTCAGGACAGTTGGGGAAGCTAATCGATGTGGGAATCTTCTAAGAAATTTATTGTTTTTACAATGCTTTAATCATCCATACTTCAAGGGAGTGGTCTAATTTTGTGTGAATTTTTTAATTCCTTTGATAGTTATCCTTCAAGGGAGCCATCCACCTTACCTTGAGAAAATTTCAAATATGTTTTCAAGAGATATCCTTAAAGGGAGTAGTCTATGAATGCTAGGAATGACCCATGACTGATTTTGTTAGGGATTTTTATATTTTCTTGTGTGATTCTAATTATCATAGACTTGTTTATATAGGATTAAGGATTCACCTTTATGAAGGAAAAACTAAATGTAAAATAAGGTTGATTAGGTGTAAAGAGGATTAGGTAGCAATGATCATGGGAATCCATCTTAAAAAGGGGTAGAAAGTATAATGAGAATAATTCCATGGGTAGAGCCATGGTACCCATTGTTTAATATTAGGCTATGAATGTGATAGATAATCACATGATTTATTTTTAATTAGTTACCCTTAAAATAGGAAGATGAATGTGGTTGAAATCAAGGGATGAGCTTAAGTTAAAATAAATAGTGAACTTGATCCTTCTTAACAAAAGAATAGATGTAGATGCAAAGAATTAAGGGGCTCAATATTTGGCTTTCCCTTAGAAGACAACAATTGATAAGATCCTGATCTATACTTGTGGGTTATGATATAAGGTCCAAGCCAATTGAAAGAAAACTTTCCCTACTTAATTTTCTCCATATTAGTGGCATGCTAATTTTCCTTTAGGATGAGGTCTTCGATGTTTAATTCTCACATTTTAAGGTGTTTGTGATAGGCATGTTTAATGTGATCTTGATAGACATGAATATGGGTAAGGGTATTTAAATTATGCTTATCAAGTAACTCAAGCTAGGCTACATGGTACTAACAATAATGATCCTCAGAAATGAGATCTTGCAAAGATATGTGAAGAGATGTGATTTGGACTTTGAGAGGTAAAACTACCTCCACTCCAAAGACAACACAAAAAGTGGTAGAACCTGTATGGGTTTGAATGTTAGTATGATATACCCATAAGGTGAAGGGGATGTACGAATACCAATCCTAACTAGATGCATTAACCATTTTATTGAGCATGTTGTTAAGAGTTTTGTTAGAGGATTATTCTTGTCCATTTGCTTGAGGGTGATAGGGAGAAGAGAAAATTAACTTAATGCCAAATGAATCACAAAGACCCTGAACTTGCTTTTTTTAAAAATATTTACCATTGTCAGTGATAACCATGTGAGGAACACCAAAATGGCAAATGATGTGATAGTTGATAAAGTCGATGATCTTTTCTACTTTGGTCGAGACTAGAGGAACAAATTCTACCCATTTGGTAAATATTTAGTTGTAGTGATGATAGGATGGTGTTGTGAATAATGGGGGTTAATTTCACCAATAAGGTTTATCCCCCATTATGAAAAGGGTAATAAATTAGTAAAAACATGAAGACTATAGCTAGGCACATGATGTAGATTGGCATATTGTTGACACTTAACACACTTTTTCACATAATAAAAACATTATTGGTCAAGGGTAGGCAAATAATAACCAAGGTGAAGGATGAATTTAGTTATGGCAAGGCCACTAAAGTGCCCCCATAGATACTATCATGCATTTCTTTGATAACATGAGGCTTTATGACTATGTAGGTAACAAAAGAGGAGGCCATAAAATCCATGCTTGTAAATAATTCCCCCCATAATGGTATAATGTGAGATACTCTAGATAAATTATCTTTGAACATTCATGGAGAGACCTGAAGGAATGATGTCAAGGTTAAGATAGTTGAAGGTCTATTGATACCAAAGGTCAGGTTGGGTCTCCTCCACATTGAAGATGGTGGGAGAATATAGTTTGACATAGGAAGGTTGTGTACGTCTATGGATAATGATAGATAACTTAGAGTTAGAGGGTGTAATAAGATCTGAAAGGTGAGGGAAGCCATGGTATCAATAAAGTTATTGGTAGATCATGGGGTTGACTGGATGTAGTAGTGTTTAGATGATGCTAAGAGTTCATCAACTAGTTATTTATATTATTACAAACCTCATTCTTAAAATAGTAAGATCCATTGATTTGATTGACCATAATTTTGGAGTCACCAAAGATATTTATTATTTTGACTCCCAAAGCTAAGGCAATTGGAAGGCCTTTTACTAGGGCTTCATACTCAACCATATTATTGGTACATTAAAATCAAACTTAAAGGACAAAGGAAGAGGTTAACTATTAAATAGAATAAGGATGATACTTAATCCCCCACCATGTTGACATTTTGATCCATAAAATAACATGGTTAGTTAATAAGTGAAGTTCGCTTGACAGAAGGTCATGATGGACTCATCAGGAAACTCAAGAGCAGGAGGTTGGTTGTCTACTAATAGTGCCTATACCAATTGTTTGGTCATGACTTGCCCCTTAATTAAATTTTTTTGAAGGAAATTGAGGTCAAACTCTGCTAAAAGCATGATCCACTTATCCATACAATAGTTTTGGTATGGCTTAGAGTGCATATGTTTGAGCGGGTTGGTATTGGTTATGATAAAGGTATTGTCTTTAAGAAGGTACAGGTAAATCTTGGTGGCCATGAAGATTAAGGCTAGGCAAAGTTTTTTGATATGAGTATACCAAGTCTCATACTCTAAAAGTGTGTGACTAATGTAGTAGATGGCTTTCTCTTTGTGTTGTTTATCCTAATGAGCAAGCATTTCCCCTAGGGAGTGGTCAGTGGTGGACATATAAAGTTAGATATGTTGGTCATCCTTGGGAGGGGTGAGGATAGGTGGAGACAAAATTTACTTTTTTATTGAATCAAAATCCTTTTGATAGTCACTATTCCACTTGAAAGACACATCTTTCTTCAGAAGGTGGTGGAAGGGTTGGCAACAGTTTAAAAGTTGGGAGATAAATGATGGATGGATTGGAGTTTCCCCTATAAACTATGGAGTTGATTGAGGTTGATTAGAGGAAAGATATCAATTATGGATTTTATTTTGATTAGATCAACCTCTATTCCATAAAGGGAGATGATAAAGCTAAGATGTTTTCCTGACAAGACCCCAAAAATTCACTTATTAGGGTAAAGGTAGATATGGTAATGGATGAGTCACTCAAAGATAATATTGAGAATGGATAAATGATAATTAAAATTTTTGCATTTCTCAAGGTCATACATATAATCCCTAATAATTTTGTGGATAAGGTCATAGAATATTTAGGTTATGGCATGTTGGTAGTTTGCACTAGTGTTATTTAGTCCAAAAGGCATGACTCTATAGCAAAATGTTACCCATGGTGTGGTGAAGGTGGTTTTGTGTTAATATTTGTGGGAAATTAGGATCTTATTATAACCTAAGAATCTATACATGAGAGATAACATCTCATGGCTAGCTATAAGATCCACTAGCTAGTCGATGCTTAGTAGAGGGAAGTCATCTTTAGGGCAAACAAGGTTGAGGTCATGAAAGTCCACACAAATGCATAGTCCCCATATGGATTTGGTGATATGTATGACATTCAAAACCAATTGGGGATAGATAATAGGTTGAATGAAATTCATAGATAGGAGGCACTAAAGCTCTTCTTTTATGAGAAGGGTTATGCAAGGGTGTATGTGCCAAAGTTTATATTTGATGGGATTTGTGTTATGATTGGTGACTATGTTATGGGTGGTGATGGTGGGGTTAATTTTTAGCATGTCACTATAAGACCAAGAAAATGCTATGTTTCAGTCTTGGAGGAAAGATGGGAAGTCTTAAAGTTCCTTAATATTTAGTAATTGGCAAATTTTGACAATGTAGGGGTTGTCTGGAGTTCCTAAGTTGATATCCATGGTGGATTCACTGAACATGGTTGAAGTATAAAGAGGAAGGGATTTATGGATGGAAGAATCTAGGTCACTAAAGTAAGTGAGAATGTAATCATCATCCTAGAACTAAATAGTGTTAATGGTAGGAGAGTCATCTCCTATCATCTCAAGATGGATAAAAGGGATGGTTATGGTTTCCCCCTCCTTTTGATAAGCCATATTTCTGAGGCTGATCATGTTGATGAAAAAAATATTAGGTGGGATGATGTCATCATCCTCACATGTAGGTGGAGGAAAGGTTGGTGAGAAAGTGGTGTCTTCCTCAATAATGGTGATGGTAGGTGGTTTGGTTTGCTTCTTGATGGGTAAAATGAAATTGAGGCCTGTTTCTCATGAGACTTTTTGATCTCAATAGAAATCAAATGATGTGGGTCATGCTCATATTGTCCAAGACCAAATATTTTCCAAGCATACCTATAGAGGTATGTCTTGGCAAAATTATGTTTATCTAGATAAGAGAAGTCAGAGGTGAATGGTCAAGGTGAAGAGGAGGTGGTAGAAGCATCAAGTGGTTTGTTGAGTCCCCAATAGATGAAATGGGTTTTGATAGTGTGAAGGTTCAAAGGGAATAATGGAGTTGACATTGGGGTCATATCCAGGTTGGTGGTTAAGTTTCCCATACACTTTAAGAGTATGGAAAGCATCAAGGGTGAGGAGGCAATATTCCCCCAGTGAAAGATGTTGGAATGTTGATTCCAAGTTGTCTAAGGTGGGGATTTGATCGAAGGGATGGATGAGCTAGGTTATAACTTGGTGGTAGAAGAAGTTATGACTCCCTCTTTCATGGTTGAGATCTTGTCTTTAGCTAAGGAGGGTGTGTTAGATGGAGGTACAAGGACATAATTGGGTTAGTAAGTCATGTTGCATAACCTAACTTACATACTCAAATTTAATACAATGATGAAGGACAAGGGGGAAACAACCCATGGAATAGATCCATGATCATCCTAGCAAGACATTGTATTAGAATTTACCTTCCACTATGTAGAATATCTCAAGGAACATGCGAGGTCCTAAATTGATATGAAGGACAATAGTTCCCATGGTAGTGGCCATGGTGTCATTAAAGGATTGAAGTATCGCCAAGGTTTTAGACATGACATTGTCCATTAGGTTGAGTTGGTTATAGGTGTGGGAGGAGATGATGTTAATATTAGCTCCCTAATCAATCATGACCCATTTGATATAGGTTTGGTTGATGTAAGTAGTAATAAAGAGAGGGGGATCTAGGTCAATAGGATGGATAAAAGGTATTTATGAATCCTTAAAGGTGATAAGGTTGTAAATTTGAAGAGTTAAAACAAAGGCTACTAGAGGTTGAGGGTCTTTAAGTCGGACCTCTACTGACTATAATTCCTTGATCATTACTTGGTGATGATGAGGTAAAGTATTAATCAACTCATATAAGTGCATCTTCACCATGGTCTAGTGAAGTTGTTTAGGCAACACTCTCTTGATGGATTTGGAAGGGTTAGATTGGGGGTATCCAAGATAGATATCTTGGGTTTAGTTGAAGGTGAAGGCATTTGGTTTTGGTTTGGTTGGAAGGTGGAAGATGGGTATGTCCATGAAATGGACACTTTGTCCTTCCCCTTATCCTTCTATTGATTATGTGATCGTGTGACCACATGGATAATATAAATATAGGGAGGAGTTGGGGTTGGAGATGGGTTTGGTTCCCCATCACTCTAATATGAGAGCAGAGGAGTAGGTAGGTGTTGGGTAGTGGTTGTTTATTATTGGATTGGTAATGGGCTCATAGAAGGTTCCTCTATTAATAGATTATCCTCATCACATAGTCGATGGATAATGGTTTGGAGAGATTTGTAGTTCTCTATGTCATACCTTAGTGTCCTATGATAGGAAAACACTTGGTAGTTGTTATACCAAATAGGTTTTGGACTAAGAGGGTCAAATGGCCTAATAGGGATAAGGTCAAGTAAGAATCTTTCAATAACCTTTGGAAAATAGTCAAGTAGGATTCAACTAAAGGTGGAATGTTTTTAGGGGATTTAGTCTTGGTTGGTGAGATGGAAGTCTTTTTGGAAATGGGCTTGGTGGTAGGAGATTTGGGTAAGGTAGTGTTCTTAGTTGATGGTTTTGGTTTTGGTAAGGTAGAGGTTGATAGGTTAGAGGTAAGAGGTTTTAGGGTAGGTAGTTTGGTTATTGATGATTTGATGAAGATAGAGATGTCAAAAAGTAAGTGTGTTAGAGTTAATAACAACAATGGTTGGGTTTTGGTTGAGATAATCAACTTCCTAATAAAATTGGAGGGATGAGGTCCCAAGATAGAGGGCAAGGTTGAAGGAGGTACGAGTTTAGCTCTCTGGCCCTTCAATGGCTTTACTTCCTTGGTTGATTTAGATTTGTGGTTGGTTTATGGGTTTGGTGAGGTAAGCTCCATTTTCACAAATGGGTGAATAAGGCTTTATGTAGGGAAGGTGACAAGGTTTTTGGTTGGTTTTATTAGAGAAGGTGATTTGATTTTTTAGGGTTTAGATACATTAGATGGGTGAGTTGTTAGGCTAGTAGAGTTTTTTATCAGTTTGGTTGGTAAGATAGGGGTTTGGATAATAGGAGTGGTGGCTTGGTTTTCCAAAGGTATGGTTGGAGGTTCCTAATTAGTGATGTAAGGGAGCCCTAATTACTACCAAAAGGTGGCTCGATCCATGTCAAGGTTGTAGACAAATTCTAATTTATACACTAATCTAGAAAATGGTTTATAGACTAGATTTGTTCCTTGGATAGTGGACTTGAAATATAAGCCCATAGGTTGAGAAAGGTGAATGGTGACCTCATCCTTTTCCTTAATCAAAGGAAGCCATGTTTGGATGGGTCAATCCTCCATGGGGGGTGTACATATGGTGTCTTCCTCTTTGGGAATGATCTCTAAAAGAGGAGTAAATTTATTAGTAATTGATGGAGAAGGTAAAATGGGTTCTTGTTATAGTATGTTAGTTAAAGGAAGGGTTGATGGTTCCACTACCTCAATAAAAGGAGGAGGAAAAAGGGTTACTTGCTCAGTTTGGGTTTCTAAAAGAGGAGAAGGTAACTCCACTACCTTAATGAGTGGAGGAGGCAAAGAATAGATAGATTAGGTGGTAGGTTCTTCATCAATGAGCACACCAAAAACCATGTTAACATTATGGGCATCATGAGAAAACTCAACCTTATGGGTCTCATTTTTGGTAGGTAAATGATTATGGAAAGGTTTCCTAAAAATGTGAATGACTTGGCTTTGAGGTGTATTAGGGTTATCCAACACAAGATCCCCCTTGTCAATGAGAGATTGAACAATGCTCTTAAAGGTATTACACTGGCTAATGTCATTCCCTACTACTCAATGGATGACACATAGATCATTCTCATTTTACCAACTAGGTAAAATATGAGAAGAATTAAATTGCTTGGGTGATTTGATAGGAGGAAAATATATGATATTAGCCTTCAACAACCTCTCTATGATTGAAGCATAAGATTATCCAAGTGGAGAAAATTGTTTATAGTTATTCTGGATTTGGATTCTCATGTTGTATTTTAGGAGTTAGAAGAGTTTGGTTAGTTGAAAGATGGTGTAGAAATGTCTTTAAGGATAAATTCCTTTAGAATTCCCTTGCTCTTACTATTGGTATTGGTTTGGTTTCTCAGTTTAGAGAAGGAAACCTCGTTGGTTTTGTAGGTAGAGTTATTGTTTTTCAGTTTTAGCTTTCCTTCATCGATGGATCTATTCTCTAGATTACATGCCATGGTAAAATCTTCATCAAAAGTTATGAATCTCTAAACATGTAGTGAGGAAGATATGTGTTTAGCACAAGCCCAAGAAAAAAGTTCTATCATTTTAGGTTGAGGTAAGGAGAAGGAAAGTTGATTGATTAGGCTCCTCTAATGAGCTAAAAAATTAGTAATGAATTCATCATCAAATTGTTAGATAGAGTAAAGGTCATTGATTGAAACCTTCTTGGAGATATTTATCTAAAAGATACAAGAAGGTTTGGGCTAGCTGGGTGAAGGAAAAGAGGGAATGTTTGGTTATGAAACTATACCATTTTAATGCCAAGTTAGATAAGGACATAGGGAAGGTATAGATAAGGAGGGAATCATCATAGTCAATAAAATAACATGCATATCTAAGTTCCATAAGGTGTTTTTGGGGATCCCTCCTTACTATGAAACTTGGAGAAATTAGAGAGCTCCCACTAAGAAGGATATGGATTGATAAGGTTGGATGGGTGTATGAATTTGTTACAGATCTGATCATATGATAGGATATTGTGAGCTCTAGAAATATATGACTCTAAGGTAGTCATCTTATCCATGAACAAGTTCATTACATTTACTTAGGGTTATGTACCTAAAGGGTTGTAGGGTGCATACTATTATGGTAGATGGGTGGCATACTGATAACTAGTAAGGGGTTAAGGAGTGGCCACATATTGGTACATGGATACTAGTGGATGGGTGGATTCTATGTAGGGGTAGGTGGATATAAGTGTTTGGGTAGTAGGTATAGGTACATGCCCTTGTGGGTTAAGGATGTAACCTAGGTTTGTTACAAGGTGCACTTGATGGGAAGAAGTGGTGGTTAGGTTGGTGATCAAAGGGAGGGTAGTGACCTTTGTGCTAACTACAGGTAAGGAAGAAAGTATAGGCACCACAAGATTTTGGATTGGGATAGTAATTAGTTGATTAAGGGTAGCTGATGGAAGGTTGGAAATGATAGTGGTAGGTACTCCCATGGTGAGGGGAGTATAGGGGCTAGTGGTTGGATTGATTCTAAGGTAGAGGAGTTAGTGGTGGGGGTAGAAGGTATAAGGGTGTTTTTAGGTTGGGTAGATTTATTTTCCATAGTAGTATCTAATGGATTATTGGTGGATGAGAAATTTTGGATATCCAATGGTTGGGTAGTGACTATGGCAATATAAGTATTTCCCATAAGGTGGGAAGGCATGCCATAAGGTGGGTCCATAGGTAGATCTAAAGGAGGGGTACAATGAGGCATAATGTTGAAGGTTCACGGGATTATTATCTAAGAAGGTGAAAAAGTATATATCTCCTTGGGTACTTCTCGAGGGAAAGAAGGACTTCTCAAAAGGTGAGGAGAGTCTACTAGTTTAGAGACGTAATCCATGGATGAGGAAGTAAAAGATGTTGACCATTTTTGTGATGGGTTATATTATGATAGATTCTTTTTCTACTAATGAGTTAAAACCATACAAGATAAGGGAGAGAGAATACACAAAAAATCTCACCACTCAAATAAATAGAAGACAAGAAAAGAGCAAGGAAATCAAACACACATTGAAAAGTACATTAATTCTTAATCTTATTTTTAGTCTCTTTTTTAGCTTATGCCTTAAGATTTATAAAAAAATATGTGACTAAAATTGGCTTTTAGAGTAGGTACTAAAAAGAAAGTCTATGGTTGGTTTTATGTTGTTCAATCTCTCAAAAATAATATTTATTAGAAATCAATACATGGCTTGGTATTGAAGCCTACCCCATCACTTCACACACTATAGAGATAATGGTATTAGGTGCTTAGCCAAGATATACTAATTTTTAGAGTTTACACTCAACTAGAGAGCTGAGTTGGTTCTCCCCTAGTAATGACCTCCAAGTAGGATCACCAGGAAAGGGTAAGGTGGTTTCTAGGTGATGAAATCCAAATTGGGCCTTGTCTCAAGTTTGTTTGATGTTTTATTTATGAAGGTGGTTTGGTTTAGTGTCTATAATAAAAGTGATGTTATGATTGAATTACTTTGCCTTAATTTAAACTATGTGAGATAAAATTTCAAGAAACTAATGTATGTAATCAATTTTAAGCCCAAAATAAACTCTTATGTCATTTATGAGCATAAAATAGAGAGGACGTATAGATGCAAAAAAATAGGTAAAAAAATATGAGTAAAGACTTAAGGTCCCACTAGGTGTGCCAGAATGTTTCAAAATATTTTAGCTTATATTTTGAGAAAGGAAGAAGAATAAACTAAATATGGGTATGGTGAAAAACCAATTTGATTATGCATGAATTTAATCATATGATTATGAATAAATCCTCTTTTTCTTGGGAGGATAACCTTTAAATAAGACAAAACTAAAGAAAATGGTTAGTTAGATAGTTAGATCCTAGAAGTAAGAGCTTCCTCAAGGGATATCAATCCAGACATTATAAAAAATTAAGTTTATAAATAGGATGAAAAATTACTTGCATCAATAATAAAAAGTTACTAAAATTTAATATAAGAGATGCTTGATGAATAAATAGACTAAAGTGACTAATATAAAAATAAGCAAGTCAACACTAAAACTAAATGGATCAAGTGTGCTTCAAAAAATAGGTTGGGGGTATGTGAATAGGTAGGGACATAGAAAATTGGGTTTGCTTAAGGGTAAGAGGGTGAAAATGACTTGTTGCTATTTTTTTCCATAGTGACTATCAGCGGTTAGGGTGACTGTCAGAAGTTGAGGTGATTGTCAGTGTTCAAGGTGACCATCAATTGTTATTGTGTGTAATCTTGGGTTAGTAAATGGTTAGATTGATAGGATCAAAAATTTGTATTATAATATATGGTATAGAATTGGGATGATTTTTAAATGCAAATAAAGTAATTGAATACTGGGAAATAAATACTTAGCTCATAAAATATCGATCAAATGAGTGGTTGATGTGGTTCAATCATTGATAGAGTTTGGAATGATTCTGGTAGAGTAATGGTACTTAGATGTTGACAAAGGGGTGGTGTCAATTTGGATATTTATCATGATGGATATATTTATATATTGATGGAAGAACACCTAAAAAAGAAAGCTCTAGATGTGAAATCTCTTGATAATTTTGGATGTAGTCCCTTTTCACCTCCTGCTCCTCTCTTCTTATAGGCAAGGAAGGAGAGGTTTAAAAATATGTTAGCTTGTATTTATAATTATAATTAACTCATGAAAAGGATCACATGTGGGTTTAAATTAAATAATTTTATAAAATCAAGGCGAGATGCTTGCATGTTAGTTTTTGGGATGGTGGTCCCTGACTGTTGGTGATCGGGGTGACCATCGATGGTCATCCTGACCATCGATAGTCAAAGGCCAAGTTATAAAGTGGGTAAAAATATGGGTTTATTTATTTGGTTAAAATTACCATGGTTGGGATTAGCTAGGGTTTTAAAGGTCAAATTGGTCCCAAGGGGGTCCTAAGGTGGTCTTGGGGTGTTTTGACATTCAGAATCATAGCGTGTAGATTTTTGGTGTCTAAAAAACTAACCCCATAGATGAATCAACACCAAATAATAAAATTAATTTATTTTATCACATCTGAGGAAAAAAATTATCAACTAATTTATTATGATCACATCTCCATATCTTTACACTCTTGACCCTCTCAAATTGCCTTCTAGGTCTCTTTGCTCACTTAGGTCTCTTCAAGACTGATTATGTCATATAACCATAATCCTCATACATAAAACCTATGTTAAATATTTATCATATATAATATACACTCCTATAATTATCTAAAAGGCATCATCCTACTCTAAAATATGTTATTTTAATTTCTTGTTCTCTACACACCCAAATAGGCCTAAAACTACCTTGTATTTATACAAGTCTTTTGTTCATATCCTTCTTGGTCAGCCAAACACCCTTACCCTCTTAGGTAAGCCATGGAATAGTTATTATGACATATCATATATATTATAAAATTTTATTTTATTCCATTTAGGTCTGACATACCTCAATTAGGCCTTAATTCATCTTTAGGTCTCGTGGAGACCTAATCCCACTAGGTCTATTTTTTGACACATTATACTTTTACTTATTTGGAATACTTTAAAACTCAACACATGGTAGTAAAATATCATGTTAAACTCTAATATACCCATAATAGGTTCATCTAGGCTCCATAACACATTTTATCATAAACTACAACTTAAAGCATGTCAATAACACTATTCACAATTAGGCCTATGCATACTCAAAAAGTCTATCTTGAACTAATAAAGATAAAATAACAATTAGATAAAAATACATGGGAAAAAATCACATATAAAAAAAAAATCATGACCTTAGATTCATCACAAACTTTATTAGATACTTCAACTTAGGGTATATAAGCTCAAACTCCTCTCTGCAAGATGCTCACTCTAAACTACCAACTTGCCTCAAAACATAGTCATGGAAACTTAAAATTATCATACTTTAAAGAAAAAAATAAATTACTTTAAATGAATAAAAATTATCCCAAAAAATCCTTATAACTACCTATAAATAAAATATCATAAGTTATAATGTTAATTATTGGTCTTGTAGACTAATTTGTTAGCCTTTTCTCTCGTAGACCTCACTCAGCTAGACAAGCCATTTTGGAATCAAAATTTCAACCAATTTCACTAACTTAAAATATTTAAAAAATAATTATAAATAATTTAAATTCAAAAATAAAATAAAATATGCATTAGATATATCACCATCATTTCAACTTGTTTACCCAGAACTGTCAATTTGCCTTAAAGCATAGTCATGGTGATAATGTCCTTCAATCACCTGTATGACCAATTGAAAATAATCATGATTCATGTGGATGATATTATTATATAATTATACAATTATAAAATAGAAATATAATATGTACAAATGGAAATATTGGTACTACAAACCAATCTTATAAACTTGTACCTCATTTTCTCATCTGAACTAGTTAGGTCAACTTATGAATAACATTTTTATCAAATCCACTAATCTAAAAAATTATATCTAACATTAAAATTTATTAAAATTCTTGAAAAATTTCTCCATTCACTTTTATTTATACCTATTCCATGATAACACATCCCTAAACATCTTCTCATTGTTACCTAGATTTCTCACTATTTGCACCATTAGGCCTGTTCGCGATAGGTTGTCCTAGATTTTTGGTTTAACACACCTAATGGATATAAAATACACATAAAACATAATGGAAATAAAATACAAGTATCAATCTTATCCATCTAATTATTTTCATACTTTGACTTGGTCAACTTTGACTATTATAATAAATATCTAAGAAACAAGGCCTTTCTTATAGGGTGTACTCACACACCTGACAAACCAATCACACCTAAATATTCCTAAGAGAGTTGAATACAACCTAAAATCACTAAAATATTCATACCAATCCATTATGAGAACTTCATAACAACTTCTTTCTTATCGGGTCACTATTAGGGTTCTTTGAGGGTTTAAACCATCTTTCAGTCTTAACGATCATTCATAAAGCATAGCCCCTTAATACAAAAAATAATGCCTATAATTTTGAGCTAATAATATTCCATATATACTATGCATATATTATGTTCTCATATAGAGGTTACACATGCTAATGAACACTTTAAAATCCTTCTTGTGTTGAGAACCCTTCATTTTATGCACTCGAGAGACCTTAAAACACCTTTTTAATCCTAAAACTTAAAAATTTGACCTCATAATTGATTAAAAAAATATAAAAATAAATCACACCACTAAAAATTCTCACATTCTCATTCTTATCTCAAAATCTAAATCTCATACCTCATTTGGCCACCACCTCTCTCTTTGCTCTCTTGACCTTGACCTATAAACCATATTAGGCATTGAAATTGACCTTTACGCCTCTTTATATGTGCTTCTACCCAACTCTAAAAATAAATAAAACTATCTCCTGATTATACACTACTTTACATCCCTGATATGCCTTGATAACACCTCATGACACCTCATCAGGTAAGGCATGGTCTAAAACTAGTCTAGTTACAGACTTGGACTTGAGGTCTTACCCCTATAGCCTCACCTTGAAACTCTCCTAAGTGATCCAATTCCTCATATGCATTATTAATCAACCTTATCTATCCTCTTATGCCTTTTTTCATCCATATCACTAGGACACCATGCTCAAACCTTCTCACTAGGTCTTTACATGATATGATTAGTGACATGACTAGGCTTCTCAAACACTTGAAGCTTGAAAATTAATCTTGAAACACTCTTTGATTATACTACACCTTGATCATGCCATAAATTTTTCTCAAAAAATGTCATACCTATGTAAATACCTCTTCATGCTCACCCTGTACATGCTCATAATATGACTATGCTTGTTATGACTAAGCTTCTCAAGACACCTTTTACTCATAGATTAATAATCAAACATGTTTAACTCAATGATGTTATTAAATAATAAAATTAATCATACAACACTCTTAAACCACTAAAAAAACCTTTAAAATATATAATATAACCATTAGGTTTCCTTCATATTCTCTCTCAATAGAAAGAAATTAGGTTGTCTTCTTGTCACATGGATTTCTTATCACATCAAGCACACAAGATCATGTCTCACAGATCATTCACCATAAATATTCACCAGATGCACCTTGAAATTAATGACATCAACTTTGAAATCAAATTACATCAATATTGACATCAATTACAACACTTCTCAATACTCTAATATCAATCAAATTAATACACACCACTTGATCAGATTATGTATACACATAATATTTTCAAAATTTTATTGATTACTAACACTTCATGTCTTATAGGAACGTATCATGTCTCAGTCTCTCTAAGTGAATTCCTTAATGGGTTCATCAAGAAATGGGTGGATAGACTATCAGTGCTTCATAATATTATTGTTCCTTTAACCACTTTCTATCTACACACTAGCTCCCTAAAACAATGAACCCTAGGCTTGTTCTTCTCTTTCCAATCCATTCTAGTCATTATCATGATTTATTCCTTCATTTCTTTCCTTATTACCCTTTTTACATATTTATTACACTAGTTCAACCTATTCAACCTAGTGTATTCTAGTGACACTTTAACTATTTTGACTTGTTTGCATTCTGACCAACCTAGCATAGACTTTAGACATTAGCCCAAGAATGTAGTAGGTTAACCTAGTTGACCTAGTACAACTGACATGTATGAATGGTTTTTAGGCAAGATACTACTATATATATATAAGGTTATTTCCCACCATTTAGAAGAATATAATAATCAAGAAAAAAAGTGCAAACAAACATCTACTTATTGACCATTTTATTTGAGAAATAAAGCTTTAGGTTTTAATACTTTCTTTGGAGCTCCAATCTTGTCTTGTGGAGAAGTATTTTGGATGTTTAGGTAGGTCATGTAGCCTAGAGCTAATTTATCTTGGTTATCCTTACAAGCCACAACAATCTCTTATAAAGCACCTTGGACAAGGGAGAGGTTGAGACTCGGCAAGTTCATCTTCAAAGGTAAGTATTCCTAACTTTATTTCTCCTTTGTAAGAGTAGATAGATAATGTATTATGTATTCTTGTCTTCCATGTATTAGGATTCCATATGAATTGATGTGAGTATATGTCTCCTATGCATGTTTAATTTAGTTTTTGTTTATTTATTTTATTCTAAACCCCACTTTATGCTATGAGCTTTGGTGCACACTAGATTAGTTTAATTTTCTTATTATTAAAATACTTTACTTTCTTGTTTATTAGCATAAGTGAATATCAAATCATAGGGCTCTTTTAAGGTTGTTGTATGATTGTGTTAGACTATAGTCTTTGGAACCCTTCCTAGCCTAATGTGTCATGACAAATGATATAAGTGATCCCCTAATCAGATATATTAGATCCCCATATTGGTCATGCTCCTGCTTAACAAATGTATACCAAATAGGAAGTGTAGGTATGCTCTATCTTATCTGATCCATGATTAATATATTATGTATCATGCAATTTTGATTGGATACATTCTGGTGAGCCTAATGTGAATCCAACCCTTGTTGGATTTGTTCACTTTTATTTCATTTATTTTATTATTTTGTCATCATTTTTATCATATATTTTGACATACTAATTTGATTATATCAACCCAATTTTTTTTTTCTTTGTGCATAGGAATAAGAAACTAGATCAACTAGCTCAACTCAGTACATGTTTTTAGCACTTTTCAGAATACTTGTTTAGCTTACTAGTCCAACTTGATTGACCTAGTGTATTTGCAATCACTTTGTAGTAGTTTTTCTATAGCCTGATCAATCAGCTTGACCTAGTATAGATTCTAGTTTATAGACTTTTAGATCATCCTAATAGGTTGACCAACTCAACCTAGTACATTTATATATTTCTAATCCAACCAACTAGGTCGTCAAAGTCAGCCTAGTACATTTTCAACACTTTTTCAATAGATTTGTGTATTGCTTGGTTGACCAAGTCAACCCAATTTACAATTTTTGGATCAATAATTTCTATATTTGAACCATTAAGGTGAGTTTTTATTCTTTTGTATCTCTCTATTTTTGTAATTTCTTTTCAAGTTTGTAACCTTCAAAATTGCCTCTACATAGACAACTTGGTCAACCTAGTTTTGTGTCCTATTTTCTATTTGAAACAACTAGGTTGACCTGGTTAACCAAGTAGGATTTCCACATCTTATTTTTAATAGTGCTAGCTCAATACTCTTGACCTAGTTTTGTTTATTGTGTATATAGTGTTTTCACTATACCTTATTTAAAATTTGGCATTCACATTATATGCTAATCACATCTTTCATTTCATCTATTTGCATGCTTAGAATAGTTCACATAGTCTAATTATGAGGTTTTTAATTAACCACTTAGTTTCACTATTTCTATTTTATGCACATATGACCAATCACTTAACATCAAAAATAATTTTAACATTTGACTACCCAAGCCAACCTACATAGATTTTATCACCAAGGGAGAAGTTGAATTGATACTCTGTTCAAGTATAAATCATGGTTAATAGTATATTTTGGCTAAACACCTGACACTCTTATTGTTATGGTGTGTGAAGTGAGGGGGTAAGCCCTAATACCAAGCTTGTATCATTTCCACTATAGTCCCTTTCATCCTAAAATCACCTAAAATCATCCATATATTTCTATTTATTACCTTATTTATAGAAAAATTTCTATCATTTAAAATCATTCTTAATAATCTAACATTCTATCTTGATGAATTAGCTAGCTTTACTTTCCAAGTTGTTTGCTTGCTCTTTACTTAATTATGCATGTAAGAACTTGCACTAGCTCATATCAGCATAATATTTTTGCTTTGGGTGCATCAATTGGATTAAATAACATTAACTCAATTGATATTTTTCTTACTTTCATCATTTACTTTCTTTGATTAACTACAAATTATCTTACTTTATTTTCACAAATTGATTATCAGCTCTTTCTTTTTCCTATTTATTGTGCTAGGTTGACTAGGTCAACCTAGCATATTTTCCAGCCCTTGTACACTAAAATATGTTGACTTGGTTGACCTAGTAATATTTTCATACCTTTTCCCTTTCTCTACTAGTCTTTATTCTCTATAATGGGTCGATCTTGTGGAACTAGTTCAGTTTCACAGACCTAGTTTTTGTGCTAGGTCGACCAGGTCAACCTAGTTCAGTTACAATCATTTTTTTATTCCTTGTTTATCTCATATTTCCTTTCCTTATTTCATCATGGACTATCTATTTTATGATAACATTGAAAATCAATCAGTAGATATGATGAAATTCACAAATCCTAATAGGGTCTCCCATAGACAAAGTAGGGTGCCTTTCAAGAATGCTAGTAATGTCCATATTGCAACCCATACAATGAATTATGGGAATAATTATAATACCTCCTTTCAACATAAACCTCTCTTCTTAAAAGATCAATCTTAGTTATAATATACTCCTGAAATGCTTTTCTTTATCACAAAATTCCCTCAATATAGAGGGAAAGGCCCTTCTACCATCTATAACCTCGTGATTATCCATCAATTTGAATAACCTCATTTTCCTACTTCCACTTTCTCAATTATATTTGGGGATACTAATTTATTTTCTTCTCAACCTCTCCCTTCAATCTTGATTCCTTCTTATTATATGACATCTTCTTCTTTAACTTCTTCTATGTCGATGCCTAATATATTGACTAATATTATATCTAGTGGGCCTCTTATAGGATCCACTATCCTTAATCCATCCACTAGTTCATTATTTACTACCCAAGGTAATCATAATTCTAGTGATTCTTCATCTCAACCATTTACTATTCCATCTTTTGCATCACAGGCAAATTTTACCACTACTGCTTCAAATTCTCATACCTCTTCTCAAACTCATGTCAACACTAATAGTGGTACCCAAGCCACTAATACTAACTCAAACAACAACACTACTTATAATAAAACTAATCAAACTCATCAACTATTATTACAAACTCTCAATCAAATTAACACATTTCAAGCTCATTACATGAATCAATTGATAAGAAAACAAAAGACCTTATTAATATATAAACACAACCACAACTAATGGCTTGGGACACACATAACCAAAGTGTTCCTCCTCCCCCTCTTCAAGATTCTCAAGGTAATCTCATTCCTCAACCCCTATTATTCAATAAAGTTATTAAACATTTACAAAATGAACCTCTTACTACTCAAATTTCTAACATTGATATTAGAGGTATAACACCTACCATTTCTTATAATAGATCAACTGATCCTACCCTTCATCTTAAAATACATAGAAATATTTATAAGGATTGGGTAAAATTAAACACCTTTTTTGATACCAAAATCCTTACCAAAACCCTCATAGGTGATTCCTTGGATTGGTATAATCAACTTAGATCTCATTTCATCATTAGTTTTGAGGTTTTAGTGAATGCTTTCATACAATAATTCCAAACTAGTGATCTTCCTAAAAACACTTTGGCCCACTTCATGAATTGTAAACAAAATGAAAACAAAACCGCTCAAGCCTTTGTTAAATGATGGAATAATTTTTCAAACAAGTGTGAACATAACACGGTAGATGACAATCTCTTTCATCTCTTTACGAATGTTTTATTTCCTAAATTATAATATCAAGTCTATACCCTTTCTCCTCATACCTTGGAGGAGGCCATTGACCAAGCCAAAGACAAGATTTCATTATGCATCAATTCAATCCACCCCAAAATTATATAGGTCATTTTTAGTTACTTAAAAACAAAAACTAAAATATTACCAATGATGGTGTTACCAATTCATATGATGCCATTCACAATGATCAAGCTATCATTCCCACCCCTTCTTCGAAACTAGCTCCTTATTAGCAATATACTAATCCTCATTTTTCATCACCAAACATCATTAATTTCCATAAATATATTTCATTATCTAAATTTCTTAAGCATATTTCTAGGCCTCTCCCTTGATAAATTGACCCTACTCATCTTATGAAAACCTAGTATGATCCTTGCAAGTTTTTTTGGTTTCATGCTAGTTGGGGTCACTCTTATGAGACTTGTAGACAAATTCATAATTTAGCTATGTATTTTATTCTTGGTCCTAATTTTGATCATGATGTTATCACTCAAAATCATCAACCAACTTATTAATTTTCTGTCAAGGACTACAAAAATCATGATAAAACCCAAGCCTTGAATCAAGCAAATGCTCATTTAGCTATTTATAAAGATCCTTTACCTAATCATCAATCTATTCAAGAAAACCAAGACAAGCCCACCTCTTATACCAATAATTTAGAAGTTTTTATTGAAATAACTTCTAAATAAAATGGTGTTAGCATGACTAGTATATGAAGGGTGGTGGCTTTCGTCGATTCCCGACCTATCTACACCCTGCCTCCTTCTAAGACATTTATGTTATCCAAGATTCTTCTCTAACTCATTTTAATGAGTTAGGGAAATAAAATATTATAACCTTTTATGATGATCCAATTTATGATTCTCCCTTAAAAAACACATCTTATTCTATTTCTACCATTCTTCCGTCATCTTTTAGTAATAATGATAATCAATCTTCTAATGATAACAAACCTTATATTAAAACTTCTTCTACTTCTTAATATCAATCCAGAATAACTACTAATTTATCACCAAATGATTTAAAACCTTGTTCTAAACCTTCTCATTCTTATCAACACAAATTTCAATGCTCTTCAATTCTTCCTTCCAAAGACCTCCTTAACCATTAAACACCTATATCTAACAATCCTATAATAGGTTATGATGAGTGGGATCCCATTGCAGAAATCACTAATCTCCCATCTCAAATTCCATTTTTTTAGCTTATGAGGACATCTACCCATCATCATAACCATCTTATACAACTATTATTTGAGATGAATGTCCCTCATCCTCCCTTAATAGGATGGGAGGCAGCCTTATCTAGTTTCAAGGATAGTATCTTACAACAATGTGAAGATATGTCCATCAATGTTGATGAAACTATTGACACTTCTATTTATTTGAAATTTCCCATCACATCTGTGATTATTGATGAGATTCTAATTCATGTAGATGATCTTCCTATGTTTATTAGTATCCAAATAGGTGATATCTAAGTTAAACGAGCATTGATTGATGAGGGTTATGTCACTTGTGTTGCTTCTCTTGATTTCATTAAACCCCTTGGATATTTGAATGCAATATTAAGTCTACACCTAACACCTACCAAGGATATGGTAGAATGCAAATTCCTTTTCTTGGGTGTGTGTGGCTTCCCATTATTGTCCCACCTATTACTATTCATGTAAAGGTGATGATCTTTAATTTCCCTTTTTCTTATAAAATCTTCCTTGTTAGGCCATGGACTCAACACATGCGAGCCATCACTTCTTCTACCTACCAATTTGTTAAATTCCCTTATAATGGAGTCATTTTATAGGATTCAAGGAGATGCTAACCCTTGTAATTTTGAGAAATTCTAAGATCATGGTGTTTTTAAGATTCCTAATCTTAAGCCTTTACCTAGTATTCCATTCTGTGAATCATAACTTTTCAAATTTCCTATCAACTCAATTAGAGTTTACAATGGGCATCTTGAGCTCATTGGTAACATTACTCCTAACCTTTTACACTTTGATGATGATGAGCACAATGAGATTAACTTAAAGATCAAAACTTTTGATCTCATACCTCATCTCATCTCACAAATTTTGTCATCATTGAAACCTCATTATAATAAACCACCTTGCGATGACATTCTCGTAGTCTTATCCAAGACTAAGAATTCTATTCACCAAGCTTCTTCTAATGACAAAGTTATCACAACTTATGTCATTGATCTTCATACGCCAGATTATGATGATGGTTATTCTTTAGATGATGCTTTATTAGGTAGCCTTATCCAAGCCTGTGATGCTAAGATTATGCATTATCATTTTTATTTATTTGATTTTTTTCATGAATTTTTTCATATTCCAACATTTATAGTTCCTAATTATTGCATTTTTCCTCTTTATCGTAGAGTAGAGATGGTACCAACACCTTCATTATTTGAGGAGCCTTATAGGACTATACTCATGGATTGTGCTATGACTAGACCTTACCATTTTTCTAGGTTCTCTAACTCCCATCATTGGTTCACTCTTAAGGTTAGTAAAACCATCCTTAGACCTTATATTGATCCCACTCCTCCCACAGTGGAATATATGTTATAATTAGTTATTATTACTTCTTCCACTATTGATGAGCCTACTTTTTCCATTTCTATTTAGCCTACTTCCATTCCTTCTCCCTCACCACCATCTCTTGGTGATGGCTTGCTTCCTTTACCCAAGATGGATCCTTTTATTTCAAAATGGGATGATGATCTATCTCCTTCTTCATCCATGCTTATTACACCCTCTCCCATGAGTTTTTCTCCTAATAATACTCATAAGCATATATGTTGTTTCATGGGACAAATAATCACTCTTGTACCCATTGTCATATATTACATAAATATATTGATACCTTGCATCTTTATTCCCTATCAATAGACACTACCATACCTCCTCCAAATATTCTTCCTAAACATATACCTAAGTATGGTGAGAGGTATTGTCTATGGCACCAATGTGGCACACATCACATTGATCATTGTCATATCCTTAAGCAACATCTTAAGGATCATCTTATAGATATTCCTAGACCTTCTACCATTCCTCCCAAAAGTTATTATTTAAATAAGGCTCCTCCTTCTTGTCCCATAGCTACACCTCCTATGATCCATTCACCACCTTCTATGTCTCCACCTGTGGTTCCTTCTCCACCCACGGAACCTCCTTCACTCATGGATTCTTCTCCATCAATGATTATAGTATTTCTCATAGATCCCATTCCCACACATTATCTTGACCATCCTTCACCAAATTCCCCTCCTCAACATGATCCAATGAGTATTCCTACTTTTTTAGTTGAGGAGATTAGAAAATGATTATTTGCCTAGTTTTTAGCAAAGATTGACGAGACATTAGTAATAGTTCATATATAGCTTCATAGAGATTTATTTGATGTCTTGGATAATGTGTGTGGACATATTTAAAATTATTTATGAGCACATTCATGGTGATTTATCATTTACATTTGGATTGGACATGTGCTTCAATATTATTTTTATCTATTTTTTATTATATAATTTGAAATTATTCAAATTATTTCTTATCTTATATCATGTTGTCCCTTCTTGTTATAATAAAGTTATTTTTTATTATTTATATTTCACATATACTTGTCTTTTCCTTATCATTTCTATTTTTTTATTTATCATTTCTTTCTTTTCCTTTAAGATTTTTTCTCAAAACTCTTCCCTTGTATCTTCATGATTATTTTCTCTCTTATCTTTATTTTTCATAGATAGTTGTTATGGTGACTTGGTCATATATACCATATCCCTTTTTGGTTATTATCTCCTTTTACCATGTGATCAGTTAGCATACAATATTTCTCATTACTTTCCTTTCATCGATCCTCCTTTGGATCTCCTTTCTCCCTCTTCCTTTTTCATAATCTAAGCATATACATGGTTGAGACTTGATATCACATACTTATTCATTGTCAATCCTAAGTGTCCTAGTCAGTCTTTTGTCTTGGGTTACTTAGCTTCCTTTAGCCTTAACCTACAAATCATTCATATGTATCACTATCTCTCTTATGTTTGGTTTTCTAAATATATATGGAGGAGGAATATTAAAAATCATTCAAAAAAAATTTAAATCCAAATCATTTAAAAAAAATCCAATTATATCAAAAAGGAAAAAATATTCTCAAAAGTCAAATCACACTAAAAGATGTGATTCAAAGCACATCTCCTTTTTCTAGTTGAAGGTCAAACTAAAAAATTGGCCTCAAGATAGAGCCAAATTCCTTTGGGGTGTTGTAGGCCAATATATTAGAAGAGGATAATTTTAAAAAATATATCTTAGTGCTACCTAATTTGTCACACTAGTACCCAATCTTCATAGTAGATTGATGGATCTATAAGGGGTCCTGAAGAGTGGGGAACATGTCCTAGGGAGGTAGGTCCATTTTACATTTATTTTTACCAATCTACCTTTATGAATTTATCTTAGTAGCACACATATCTACCTAAAAATATTTATTTTTATAAGGGAATACATTTATTTTGTACATAGATGACCACTAGTTACTTATTGTCTTCTCATGTCCTTAGTATGCCTCTTACCTCCTAAGGTCTTCTCATAAGATGCCTAAGTCTTTGCTTTTTACATTCCCTTTTTCATTCCCTTTCCGCATATTTCCTATTGGAAAATGTTGTTTAGTTTTCTAATCACTCCCCATGGGATTTCATTTGTGAGTTACTTTGTAAGACCATAGATATGACCCAACATTCCTCACAAATTACAATATTTTCCATTTTATTACCCACATCCTTGATTTATCAGTCCTAATCCTTCTAATTATTAATGATATTTTGGTACCCCTTGGGCTTTCTTTTGTGAGTTGTAGTGTAAGACTGTGGATAGGACCCATCCCTCCTCACAAAATAACAAAACATTTTTTTTAAACAAATACGAGATGAGATTCAATTGATTATGAGGTTACACATCATTTGACATACTTTCCATCTTGATATTTAGTATGTTTTGTGTTTAATTCATTTTTATTTGTCCTTTTATTTTCTTATCTTTTGAGTGCATGTAAAATTACAACCATTTCTTGAATTTCTCATACTTCCTAGCTTGAATTAGTATGATAAATTTAAGACCAAATTTTTGCAAATTTAGTTTCTCTTTTATACTTCCCATCATGAAATACTATAATTTATTAATTTAATTTTTATTTGTTTTTATTACCATTTGTGCCCTTTTCATCCCTTCCATTTTATTACTTTATTTGTCATACTTCCCAATGTGATATTTAGTATGATTTTGCTTTTTTTAATTTGGTGCCAAAATCTTTCACATTGTTTTAAAAACAAATCCCCATTTTA
This sequence comes from Torreya grandis, assembly GCA_037957365.1. Taxonomy (NCBI): domain Eukaryota; kingdom Viridiplantae; phylum Streptophyta; class Pinopsida; order Cupressales; family Taxaceae; genus Torreya; species Torreya grandis. The sequence goes on along the minus strand of JARHVA010004948.1, from coordinate 419,587 downwards.
CCATCTTGTTTGCCTTTCTTTTGGTTCTTTATACTTAGCCATTTTTCATGTTATTACACATTTCCCATCTTAAATTAGTGTGTATTACATTTTTGATTAATTATATTTTTCCAAGTCTTTTTACCTATTTATTTTTTTTAAACCATGTATGTATTATCCATGATTCTAGAAAAGAAACCACATCACATATATTTCTTATAGAATATACAAAAAAGATAAATACATGTGCTAGAACTAAATATATCCAAAATGTCCACAACCTCAACCATAATGAACTAACCTAACCATCATAACGAAAACATACACAATCACATCAGTAATCAAAAATGATATATCATGTATATATCTCAAGAATTTGTTACAACATATAAAACCATATACAAAGCCTTATCACTAGGGCTAAGCCCCATCATGTCTATCTTGTGGCCTAGCCACATTGCCAGCTAAGGCCTTGGTTTGACTCCTCTGAATAGTACACTTTAAAGAGGTAGTTTGAGATCTCAATCCCTTTACATATCCATGTAGACATGATATATACACCTATGTATATATAAACTTAGTTTGAGTCACTGCATGTGCTTACATTAGTTAGGTTTGAATCATTATATATACCTACATCATCTATGTCACTATATCTCAATGCATATCTCTTAAATTATCTAGGTCTTACCAGGCCTACCTCTCCATTACACCCATCTCTAATGGTGGTTATGCCCTCTCTCTCTACATCCATATCTACCTCATGGCCTCTCCCACTAGTCTAAACCAACTTGCTTGAGATAAGGTAGATGGTAAACTTAGATCCTTTAGTGTCATGCGGTTATACAATTGTAGATCTTATATAGGATGTCATTGAGTGTTCCCTTAACTAGGGACCCCATTTCTCCTCATCACCCTCAGGCATGCCTATAAAATCACACTAGATGGATATTAGATCATTATCATATCTCATAATATCTATCTATCTACCAAATAATAACTTAGGTAATCACTTAATCATACTTTTTATTACCTAGCCATGTCTCAGCTCCTATGGTCTTTCCATCTGTATGATCACCTAGCATAATCTTCCCATCTACACAACCTCCTAGTACCTCCTTTATAGGTCACCTCTTTAGCTTAAATCTATCTATCATGGTGCAGATCCATCTTACCCTCCATCTAAATGGTATCTCTATCTTATCCTCTAGCTCCTCTACTAAATCACTAAGGATGATGATTATCTCTACTCTTTCCTCCTGCTTTAGTCACTGTAATGTCCTTAATGGCCATATCTCATCTCTCTATGGAGCTAGTGGTGGTACATCTAGTATCTCTATCCCTACCTCCACCTCTTCCTACTCTACCCCTCATCATGCCTAACCAATCCATGGTCACTCCTAGCATGGCTTCAATGTTGGTCTCACTATCAGTGGTTTGAGTTCCTTCTTCCCTCATGACTATCTCACATGCTAAGTCCACTACTCGAGCATGAGTAGCATTATCTTTAGATGAGTCAGACCCATCTACCCTAGCACTTATGCCATTAAATGTGTCTCTTTCCACCATGATAGTGACTTATCATCTCTCTCCTCTCTATCATTGGTCCAACTATGTGTCATCTCTCTCAAGTACTCACTAACTACTCATATGTTTTCCACACTATGTTAGTGCATCTCACCATCTATAGCACTAGCACATGGGGCATAGCCTACACTACCTAGTCCTCCCTCCATCTCCTTACCTGAGGTGACCTATTATCAATTTCATGGGGTAACCCAGTTAGCTAATACATAGGAAATTTCTCATATATCCATGATATCAGTAGTATGATCAGTCCCATGGTCTTATATCCTCTGACCCATATCTCTAAAATATCATGAATAATATGGACCTAGATGATAGATCCTAGATCATATAACACTCCCTCCTACATCATCATTTTACTCAAGGTTATCACATATAATGGTACCTTGACATATGCCTTATGATAGAGCACTTATTATGTTATAAGGCCTATCACTACCTTTCAAAGATCTAGAATCTGTGATATATACAAATCATCCATACTCACTCTCCACCTTGACAATATCATCTCTAAGCTTATAGCCCACATGGCTAAGGCTCCCCTTGCTCTATACTATCTGGTATCCCTATAGTAACTAGTGTTCCAACTATGGGTAGTCTAAGGATGACATGGACATCCTCTAATGTGATATCTACCTCTATCACATCCCCATCCACCTCCCATTTGAAGGTGTTGGTCAACTATTCCTAATAACCAAAGAACATGACCAACACATCCACACTTAGAGGGATCTTTCACATATCTGTTATACCTCCTAGACCTATGGCTACCAGTCTAGATTTATCTCCATATATCAACCTATCTATACAATCTAGAAACCACAACACATCTAGTAATCACCATAATCATGGCCATCTCTACAATCAAGAAATAGAAAAAGATGTATTAGTTCCTCCATGTCATGAATAATCACAATACATTCTTTATACATTCTATATTTAATAAAAAATAAGCATACTCTATTCATTTTTATCCTATTTTGGTCCTTCTTTCCCTTATTTGGTTATTTTGAGCCATTCGAGCCCTCTTTAACTTTTCTACATGCTTTTTATGCTTATTTTGGCTCCCTAGTCAACTTAGTTTGACCATAATTTCCCTAGTTTTTATCTTATTTTATCCTAAATTTCTTAATTTTCCTCTTATCTTCTTCTCTCGAGTGTTCAAGTTTTATTTTTGCCCTTACAGACTAACTAGACACCATTTCACTTAATTTCAATTGGCAGAATGCACTAGGTTGACCTACACCTACTAGGTTAACCATATAGAGTTTCACCTTTATTCAACCTACTAGGTTGACTTGGTCAACTTAGTAAGTTTAGTGTGCTAACCTAGTATATTTTGGTACAAATTTGTCTTTTTCTTGCTTTCTCCCTGTTAGGGTGTGGAGCTAAAAGCTTCAACTATTGCAGACATGAGGAAGGTTGCTGAAGAACTAGAAGCACCGACATCGGCAGCATGACCGACATTAGTCAGATACAGTGTAGAAGGCAAGCAGCGACGGTAGCTAGTCGATCAATGTCAGCAGCACCAGGCAAGCAGGCACCAGCGTTGGTTGCCTGTGTGTTCCAGAACTGCTGTTGATGAACAGTCAGTTAAGTGAAGCGAGTGTTTGCATGTTAAAGGACTAATTTAAGTCACGAGCTACATGTCTAATTATTGTAGTTAGAGTTTTATTTTTGTAACCATGGGATTCTATTTAAAGACCCATGAGGCATGTATTGTAATTATCAAGCAGGCAAGTAAAAGCATTGAAGCAAGCAAGGTCAAGGAGATCTATAGGTGTAAGGTCAAGGAGATCAGCTGAAGCATTCAAGGAGGGATAATAACTCAGGCTATAGAGTTGTTGTGTTGAGCAAGAGAGAGAGGGGAAGAAGGTCTTGAGGTGTGGTAAGCCTTTGAGGTGGAGGAAGAAGTGGCATCTTCCTTATTGTATTTTCTTCTAGTAATATTTAATACAAGAGTGTGTATTGTCTCTCAAATTCTTTGATGTCTCAAGTTTCTAGTTACTTAATGATTCTAGTATAATTTCATGTTTAATTGCTTATAAGAAAGTAATCAATTATGCTTCCATTGGATAAGGGGTCCCTAACAGTTGGTATCAGAGCTACGGTTTGTAGGGAGTAGGTTATTGTTTTTTGATTACAGGTCATTCACAAGGTTTTCTAATTGAGTGGGAGTTCAGCAATGGCAGAAGAAAGTAAGCTACGAATGGAGAAGTTTAACGGCAAGAATTATCAACATTGGAGGATGCAGATAGAGGATTATCTATATCAGAAGGATTTGTAATTACCATTGGGTGGAGTTGCATGCAAGCCCACATATATGAAGGATGAAGAATGGAGTGTTCTTAATCAGAAGGCTCTCAGTTCCATAAGGTTGAGCCTTGCATCGTCTGTGATTTCTAACTTATCACAGTGCAAGACAATGGAAGAGTTGATAAAATCCTTGGTGAATTTATACGAAAAGCCCTCGGCTTCTAATAAGGTATATCTTATGAAGTAGTTATTTACTTTACAAATGTAGGAAGGTGGATTGGTACATACTCATCTCAGTGATTTCCATGGTTTGGTAAACCAGTTAGCTTCAGTCAATATTGTTTTTGATGATGAGGTAAAGGCTCTCTTGATTTTATATTCTTTGCCTAAAATTTGGGACAGTTTGGTTATGGCAGTAAGTAATTCTGCATCTACTTCTAAAATCTTAAAAGTTGATGATGTTGTGAGTGTGATCTTGAATGAGGAAATACGTAGGAGAAGCACAGGTGAATTGTCAGGGAATGCTCTAAGTGCAAAAAGCAAGGGAAGGCAAAGGGAGAAGGTTGAGCAAGGGAAATCAAGGTTGAGCAAGGGAAATCAAGGTTGAGCAGGTATTGAAGAAGCAAAGGATGCAAATATTATGGTACAAGATGCTCTCATACTTTCTTTGGATATTCAGGTAGGATCATGGATTTTAGATTCTGGTTCATCTTTTCATGCATCCCCAAACAGAGATTTGTTTCATGAGTATGAACAGGGAGACTTTGGAGTGCTTTATTTAGGGGATGGTATGCCTTGTCAGATAGTTGGCAAAGGGAAAGTGCAGTTGAGATTGCAGATTGACAACACATGGGTGTTGAAGGAGGTTATGCATGTCTTGATTCTGAAGTAGAGTTTGATTTCTATAGGAAGGTTCGGTGATGAGGGATGCAAAATAACCCTCACAGCAGATTTTTGGAAGGTTACCAAGGGAGCACTTGTTTTAGCAAGAGGTAAGAAAGTAGATACTCTTTATCTATCTACTTGCATTGTTGATTCTACTTCTAGTTTATCTACTTCAGCTGTAGATTCAAAGATGTGGCTTAATAGGCTTGTTCACATGAATAAGAAGGGAATGGACATTCTTGATTCAAAAGGTATGTGTTCAGATTCAAAAAGCATAGATAGAGTTCATTATAGAAAAAAGAAATTTGATGCTTTTGATAAGAACAAAGAAGCCTTGGTGTTTATGGAGGAGATGAAGGATAGAGATCAGTCACAGGGGCTGAATAAATCTGAGCAGGGTAGTATGGACAGAGGTTTGATCCAAGATGAGCTCACGGATGAAGATTTCATTACTTATAGGAACACACAGACACCGATGTCAGTCACTTAGAACTGATGTCGGTCAGCCAGATATCGGCATCGGTCATGTGCAGACCAGTAAGGTCGGTAAAGTCGGTAGGAGAAGACTGACATCGGTTAGGCAGGAACCAATGTCGATAGGGGGGACATCGATGTCAACCAAGGAAATGGCGTCGGTAGTCAGGGTCAGTGCAGGGAACTGACATCGGTCAGGAGCAGACTGGGAGATGGCTGAGATCTATCACTAAAATAGATGTTGGGTGGACAGCCAGCTGTTAAGGAGTCTCAAACACCCATATGGAGGTTAGAAATGGTAAGTGAGCCTCATATTCATTGTTCACCTTCTTTATATTGCTTACTAATAGTCAAGAACTAGGAAGATGGAAGAAGCAATGTAGGTAAAATCCAGAAATAGTGGGAGCTTGGCATGGATGAGGAGTGTGAGTCCTTGGAAAAGAACTAAACATGGATTTGTTGGTAGAGTTGTCAGCTGGAAGAAAGCACTGGATAGAGGGATGGATGTCCATATTAGAGAAGAGAGTGGATGGACACGTGAGATAGAAGGCTATGATATATGGTCTTGATTAGGCTGCAGAACAATGGAGGTTTGACCATTGTATTTTATCTTTACCAGGTTGGATAATATTAGCTACATTATCCTGTTACTGTATTGTGTTACTTGTTGTAGGGTTTCATATACAGGGAGTTTTTTGAGCTAAGGGTAGAGTTGGTTCAAAAGTATGTCATGAAGAATTTGGGAGCAACAAAATTCTTTTGGCATAAGTGACAGGTATTGCATCACAGGTTTAGTGGTGGTTGGTCTTCAAGAGTGACTTTGAAGAGGGATACAGAGCCAAGAGAACAAAATAGATGGTATATAGGTATAGTAGCAGCTATTTATCTCCAAGTGGGAGATTGCTAGGGTGTGGAGCTAAAAGCTTCAACTATTACAGACATGAGGAAGGTTGCTGAAGAACTGAAAGTATCAGCATTGGCAGCATGACTGACATCAGTCAGATACAATGCAGAAGGTAACCGGTGATGGTAGCTAGTCGGCTAACGTTGGTAGCACTAGGCAAGCAGGGACTGATGTCGGTCACCTGTGTGTTCCAGAACTACTGTTGATAAACATTCAGTTAAGTGAAGCGAGTGTTTGCATGCCAAAGGACTAATTTAAGTCACGAGCTACATGTCTAATTATTGTATTTAGAGTTCTATTTTTGTAACCATGGGATTCTATTTAAAGACCCATGAGGCATGTATTGTAATTATCAAGTAGGCAAGTAAAAGCGTTGAAGCAAGCAAGGTCAAGGAGATCTACAGGTGTAAGGTTAAGGAGATCAGCTGAAGCATTCAAGGAGGGATAATAACTCAGGCTATAGAGTTGTGTTGAGCAAGAGAGAGAGGGGAAGAAGGTCTTGAGGTGTGGCAAGCCTTTGAGGTGGAGGAAGAAGAGGCATCTTCCTTATTGTATTTTCTTCTAGTAATATTTAATACAAGAGTGTGTATTGTCTCTCAAATTCTTTGTTGTCTCAAGTTTCTAGTTACTTAATCATTTTGGTATAATTCCGTGTTTAATTGCTTATAAGAAAGTAATCAATTATGCTTCCATTGGATAAGGGGTCCCTAACAGTAGGTTGACTAACCATATAGATTTTCACCTTTATTCAACCTACTAGGTTGACTTGGTCAACCTAGTAGGTTTATTGTGTTAACCTAGTATATTTTGCTACAAATTTGTCTTTTTCTTGCTTTGTCCCTTTTTCCTTCCAACCCATTTCTTGTCTTCTTATTTACTACCCTTAAAACCTAGTTTTATTCATCTTTAAATATATATAAATGCTTAAAATCAAAATTTACTCAAAATTCACTTAAATCAATGAAAATTTCAAAACTTGGTTAGAGATTCTTGGTTGCATACCTATAGTACACCTTCTCTCACTTTTGGTGTTATCTCTTGCCTAATATATCATTCCCTTGCCATCCTAGCTTATTTTCTCTCCAGAGCTCTATTTCTCCTTTTTTACAAATCAAAATAACAAAATGATTTCTCTTTTTCCAATTTAAAATCACTTTTTCAAAATTCAAAATTCTCAATTATTTTTCTTCAGATTCCTTGTTTTACTCATATCTTTGTTATTGCTCATCTATTTTTTAAACCATAAAATGCATTACATTCATGATGACTTATTGATTATTCTCTATTATCATATGTCTAACTTCCATTTTTTAAAATTTTTTGGCTACATTTTACACTAACTTCTAAAGGTTCACCTAGTGTTCTTTACATTAGATGCCTTCACTTTCTTATAGTATTCTTCTTTATCTACATCACTAATGTAAGTTAAATGTATGCATTTTCCAATTCAATCCTTTCATTTATCTTATTTGTTTCCTACTACATCATACTTAGCATCAACATTGTGTGTTATCATGTTCTATCTCTGAATCACTATCTTGTGTTACACTTATGTGACATGTGATGAGCTTCGACTGGGGCATATGTATACACATAATGTTTTCAATCTTTTCTTAGTTACTAACACTTTGTATCTTGTAGGAATCTATCAAGTCTCAATATTTATGAGTGCATGCCTTAAGATGTGTATCAATAAAGGGGTGGATATACCATTAGTGCTTTGTAAGATTGTTGTTCCTTTTACCAATTGCTATCTACACACTAGCTCCCTAAAACCATGAAGCTTAGGCTTGTTGTTATCTTTTCTATCCATTCATGTCATTATCATGCTTTATTCATTTATTTCTTTCCTTATTACCCTTTTTACCTATTCATTACACTAGGTTGACTTGGTCGACCTAGTGTATTCTAGGGATACTTTAGCTATTTTGACTTGTTTACATCCTGACTGACCTAGCATAGACTTTAGGCATTAGCTAGAGAATGTACTAGGTCAACCCAGTTGACCTAGTATAACTGATATGTCCAAATGGTTTTTAGGTGAGATACTACTATATATACAAGGTCATTTCCCACCATTTAGAAGAATAGAATAATCAATCAAAGAAGTAAGAATGAATATTTGTTTATTGACCATTCTACTTGAGGAATAAAGCTTTAGGGTTCAATACTTTCTTTAGAGCTCTGATCTTATCTTATGGAGAAGTATTTTAGATGCTAAGGTAGGTCATGTAGCCTATAGTTTATTTATCTTGGTTATCCTTACAAGCCACAAAAATCTCTTGCAAAACACCTTGGCCAAGGGAGAGGTTGAGACTCAGTAGGTTTGTCTTCAAAGGTAAGTATTCCTAACTTTATTTCTCCTTTATGAGAGTAGATAGATAATGTAGTATGTACTCTTCTCTTCCATTTATTAGTATTTCATATACTTTGACTTGATTATATGTCTCCTATGCATGTTTAACACAATTTTTGTTTATTTATTTTACTCTAACCCCCACTTTATGCCACAAGATTTGGTGTACACTAGATTAGTTTACTTTTCTTGTTATTAGAATAGTTTACTTTCTTATTTATTATCATAAGTGAATATCAAATCATATGTCTCTTTTAGGGTTTTTGTGTGATTGTGTTAGACTGTAGGCTTTGGAACCCTTCCTAACATGATGTGTTGTGATAAATGATACAAGTGATCTATTAATCAGGTCTAGTAGATCCCCATATTGGTCATGCTCCCACTTAACAAGTGTATACCCAATCAAAAGTGTAGTTGTACTCTATCTTATCTAATCTAAGATTAATTCATTATGAATCATGTAATTATGATTTCATATAGATTACAACTTATATTGTATTTATGGTGATAATTAAGCTATTATAATATATAAACTACTTAATTAGGGTAATGTTGTAGCATCAATATACACCCTTAGAATGTTATAGAATGTTTAATGAATAAGTGGTAGAAAACCCAAAAAGTGATTCTTCATTGATATAGAAACAATTTACCTCAATACAATTCCAACTTGTCACTTCTCAGCAAAGTATTACAAGCCTTTTGATAATCCAAATATATCAGAAATGTCAAGATATCGATTTGTTATTCACCATAAGGTTAAAACCCTATTTATAGGTAGATATTAAGGGAGATGAACATTGTAAATTATATGTCTAACCATCTCAAATAAATAAAAGAACCCAGTTAATTAATATCCTAAGTAAACCTTTAGTGATTAATGTCGTAGTTAAAGAAAAACTTAGTAAATAATTAAATAAATATAATATTATTATTTATTTACACAAGGTTTCCACCTCATGGAAATAAATAAATTATTATAATTATTTAATGAATTGTAAGTATAAGATAAGAGTTAAATTACCACTTAGTCATTAAAAATGATCTAACACTCCCCCTTAATTCTAAGTGGGAAAAAATGCCATAGTCACCATAAAGGAATTATACTGTGTGAAAAATTTGAAGGATTTAAAAACATTCATGATGTAAAAGGTCACCTTTTGAAACAAAAATAATTATAATCTATAAAATACTCAAAATTAAGTTTAGGCTAACATTATTATGATATTACATCTCATTGTTTCTCATGAAAAAATCACTAAGCATATTTGGAGCCTTTTATAACATAATTATCTCCATTATAAATTATGATTTAAATGTATTGGGGTATAAAAGTAAAACTTCCACATGAATTTTACTTAAATAAAATAGCTTCCACATGAAAATTTTACAATAATTTATAAATGAGAAGTATAGAGAAGAAGAAGTAACAAATGGTCATTAAGATGTGGCATTGTCATGTACTCTCCCCCTCAATGGCAATTCTAAGAGGCCCAACATTGCATAGAATTGACAAAACTTGGTATCACTATGTGGCTTTGTAAATATGTCATCTACTTGTTCATCCATAGGATATAACTATAGATTAATATCAACATTGAGGACTTTCTCTTGGATGAAATTCACATGACTTCAATATATTTAGTTTTTTGGTGCTACACTATATTTTTCACCAAAGATATACAAGTTTAGTTATCACAATGAAGGATGTACTCTGAGAAACATCCAAATGAATTTATCCCAACAACCTTCATATCCACATGGTTTATTTAGTATCTTTCATAACACTTATGTACTCAGATTCTATAAAAGAGAAAGATATAATAGGTTGCTTCTTATTGCTCCAAGTGATAACATCTACACCAAACTTAAACACATATCTATAAGTAGATTTACGATCTAAAGTATCACCAACATGATCAACATCACAATAACCATACAATTTAGCATGATTAATGGAAGAATAAAATAAACCATAATTAATTATTCCTTTGATATAACAAATAATATGTTTAGCTAATTTTCAATTATCCAAATAAAGATTTCGTATAAATCTAAAAGTAACAATGATAACATAATAAATATCTAACCTAGTAATGGTTATATAAATCAAACTCCCAATAAGATATCTATACAAAGTAGGGTTAGAATTTTCACATGCAGGTTTAGGATCAAGTTTAATACAAACTTCAATAAGAGTAGAAGAAGATTTACAATCAAGAATGTTAAACTTAACAAGAAGGTTATGTGCATACTAATATTGTGATAAAACAATTGAATTTTCATCCTAAAATATAGATATTCTTAAAAAATGATGTAGAATGTCTAAATTTTTCATTTCAAACATTGGACTTAGCTTATCCTTATATTGATGAGTTAAACTAGTTAGATTACCAATAATTAACAAATCATCAACATATAATACAATTAAAATCAAATGACCATTTTCAATTTTAACAAAGAGATCATTATCTAAATAGAAATTTAAAAAACCTAATTCTTTGAAAAAATAAGTAATCTTAGAATACCAAACTAGACGAGCTTATTTTAGACCATATAAATATTTCTTTAATTTGCCTGCATAATGTTCTATGTTAACATCAGTGAAACCTTTAGGCTGAGTCATGTAGATTTATTTTCTTTTAAATCACCATTTATAAATGCATTCTTGACATCCATTTGGTGGATAACCCAACTATTTTGGGTTTCAATTGCAATAAAAAGTCTAATAGTAATTATTTTTCTATAGGAGCAAAGGTTTCAACATAGTCAATCTTGGGTTTTTGAGTAAACCTATGAGTAACTAATCTAGATTTAAACTTGTCAATTTTACGAATTGAATTATATTTTATCTTATAAAGCAACCTACAAATGATAATATGCCTTTTATATAGAGGAGGGACAAGGTCACCAGTTTGATTTTTAATTAAGGAATTATATTCAACTTACATAGAAACATTCCATCCATCATCTTGTGGGGCTTACTCAAAATATTAAGGTTCAAATTAATAGTCATTAATGCATGATAATAATATTGAATTATAGTTAATTTATTAAGGTTATAAGCATTATAATATTAGATTAAGGATTATTCTCATTTAGGTCTTTTAGATTAAACATAAAACTCAAGGGGTTCCTCAAAATCTAAGTTATCCATAACTGGATCAACTTCCTCAAGGGCATTCGTTTCATCACAAGGATAAACATGAGAGTTAGGTTCATAAATAGAACACTAATGAGGATACAAAGAATGATCACAAAAAGATTTTTTAGAAAAAGAACATTCCTATTCTCAATAATATGATGTTTAAAGGGATCATACACTCTTAAACCTTTTGTCTTACCTCCATATCCTACAAAAATGCAAGAATAAGAAGTGGGGTCAAGATTCTTCCTTTTAAATTTAAGGATAAGGATAAAAGTTTGACTACCAAAAATCCTAAGATGAACCACACTGGGTTTCTTCTTAGTCCACATTTCTAAAGGGGTAGAAAGCTACAAGACTTTGGTAGGCAATCTATTTATAATATGAACAACAGTGTTCATGGCTTCAACCCATAAGAACTTAAGAAATTTTACAAATTGTAACATAGTCCTAGCCATTTCTATGATGGTGTAGTTTTTACTTTTAGCAATACCATTTTACTAAGGGTAATAGGGGGTTGTTAATTCCATTTTAATATTACAACTAATGCAAAAGGAATCAAACTCTTTACTAACATATTACCAACATTATCAGTTCTTAATCTCCTAAGAGACAAATTAGATGTATTTTCCACATAAGCTATAAATTCTTCAAACCTAGAAAAAACATCAAATTTCCTTTTAATGAAATAACACCAGAACATTCTAATATAATAATAATTAAATGTAACAATATATAATGAACCATTAAGAGAATTAACTTCCAAATGACCTACAACATCACTATGAATTAATTCCAAAGGATGTGAGGAGTTTACATCATGATTTTTGTGAAAGGCATGAATTTTTGGCTTATCATGTAAGCAACCCTCTCAAGTTTCATGATGAGAAGGGATAGAAGGAAGTATAAAAATAATATTATTTGCAAACATATCATGTAGAATTATAAAATTAACATGTCCTAATATTTCATGCCATAATTGAGATTCATTTTTATTATGCGATGAAAGTAATCATACAGAAGGATAAAAGATATATAAACCATTCTTTTGAAAACCTTCAAAAATCAATGATCTAGATTAATTTCTAATAGACCAACTATCTTTGAGTAAATTTATAATTAAATTATCATTTCTAAGTTGAGAAAAAGATAGTAAATTATATTTAAGTGTAGGTACATAGAAAACATCTTTAATAACAACAATTGCAAAAAAAAAATCCTTGTTTAGTTGCTTCTATAAAAGAACTGTCTCCTAAGTAATTTATTTTAGAGATATCTCTATAATCACATAAAATATCAAATAAACATGTCATATGATATGATTCACCACTATATAAAATCCATTCATTCTTATTCAAAGCACATAAAGTAACATATAAAACAATAGCATTTGATTCTTGATTGTTATTCTAATTAGGGTTTTAATTATTCTACTTATTTTTATTGGATTTCTTCCCTTTGTTGTTTTTAGAACATTGATTTTTAATTATATCCTTGTTTGTATAATAGGTTTCCTTTCTATGACCAAATTTACAACACAAATTACAATTTTCATTGAATTTAGGTTTATGATTATTATTACCAATTTTCTTGTTACCATTTTTTATTTTAACAACATTGGAGTTAGATTTATAGTTTTTGTTGTTATCAAAAACATTATTTAAGGTGATAAGTGCTTGAGTGGCATTTTCTTTGGAATCAAAATTGATCATTACTTACTCTTCTTGAATTAGGAGAGTAGACAAGGTGGTAAGGTTCAGGATATCTTACTAAATTTGATACTTAGAATTCAAAATTAAAATAAAATTTCTAAATTTTTCATGAATATTTAACTGAATAATAAAATAAAGCAACTAATCTTGTATCAAATTACAATTACAACCATCTAAATAAGCTTTAATACACTTCTAGATCCATCTTATGTATGCATATTACATTTCATTTATCCTTTCATTGTATCAGAGGGTTCTTCAAGATCTCTCCAATTGAGCTACATTATGGAAACAAACCTAGGCTATGTATCACCTATGGTGGGGTTAGACCTCTAGAGAAGGATGGCATCCTCTTCATGGCTCACCTATACTAATGTTTGCATTGAGAAAAGGGTTAGAAAGGGCGAAAAGGATCCTAATAAAGTTAACTAGGTGATGCACCAAATTAAAATGAGGTTCTCATATGCTTGAAGTAAACATTGAAGAAGCATAAGATAATGATAGCTCACACAATCTCACAAAACTAGCTAGTTGCATAAGTGTTTCCTAAACTAGGTTCAGGAAGCAATGAATGAAGGCAAAGAGGAGTTCTAAGACCCACTAATAGATTGCATCAATGATAGAAAGAACACTAATCTAGACCTACAACTAACTTGAAGACACCTATAAATTAACAAGAAAGAAGGATAATGGGCATGGAATATTCTCCTTAATAATCCCATCATGCACAAGCTTTGCTACACACAATTCAGAGGGGAGAGATAGGTAAATAAAGTCTTTATTGCCTCAAGAGGTCTTTCATACAAATTTTGATAGGGTCTATCCCTATCAAATGAGAATATATGCTTTTTATAATTGAGAGAGAAATTATTATCAAAACTAAGATAGATTACAAATGGAAAATAATAAGAGATATAGGAGAAAGGGGAGAGAGAGGGAGAGCACACCATCCAAGGTCATTGATTGAGATACCACCTTTCTTGAATTCTCCATTACTTTCTCCAAATACTAGATCTTTTTGCTTTGATCTTCCACATCACCTTCCACTTGCTTTCACTATAAGTACAAAGTCCTCATACCTTGAATCTAGATAGAGCCATGCTGTGTCTTCTTTGAGTGATGGTAAATACCTTCTCTATGGAGGATATATCCATGTCGATAGATGAGACATTTATCCATAACCATATATATACCCCTACTATAAAATTTGAGCATAAGTCTTTATTATAGATTGAAATTCAATCCAATTTATTAGTTTTCATATAGTCATTACATTGCTAAAGATTCATAGATATTTAGTCTTGTTTTAACAACTACTAGTCCATCTTTGATCTCTGTATTAGGCCTTAGAAGACCTATTCTACCTATATTGAGCTTTAATAGCAATATTTGATTCTAGAATATCTACTCTAGTTCAAATTGGATCATATTTCAACCTTGTCTCTTATGAAGTTGCTTACCTTGGTCAAAAATAGCTTCACCAACCTCCACTGAAAGTCTTTTAGGTTCACCTTTATTCATTGGTCATCAACTTATTGACCTTGCTCATACCATTAAACTTTCTCTATATGAATGAATGTGAGCCATAAATATTCTACTCGTTTAATGTGCTTAAGACACTTGTCACCCACATATTTAATTTTAACATCGACTAACCTTTTGACCCATCATTTTCCATTGATCTACTTTCTCATGATTAAAAGTGCACTATTGGATCCACTTTCTTGCACACTACCAATCTTCCTTTGTATGATTCAAATGCATACCATTGATTTACCTATAAGCTACCATAGTCATTAGAAAATTATCAATTGTATTCAATATTTTCTATCCTTTTGATTTGATGGTCACTATTGATCTTGAATACATGATTAAATGCACTCCATTGGATCTTTAAGACCCACTAGCACTATCAAGTTATTGCTTGCCTTTGCATTTTGGATATGATTGAACACTAACCATTGATATTTGAACATTTGAATTTGAATATATATTTTATGAGGCCTAATTTTGACATTTTCACACGTCTTACTTGTTAAGTACTTTTTAAATCCAAATGCTTAATTGTTGTATCTTTAATTTGATGTCCCCATGCACGTTTCATTTTGCTTATTCAACTTTGAGGACTTATATATTGAGATAAATAACTCATCAATACATGAAATTTATAGAGAATGTTCAAGGCCTAAAAAACATCATGTTCATATAACTCTTTTATCCTATTTGAATTTTACATTGCATCTATCAAATGTGTAACCAACCTCATATATTCATCTCTATGTGATATACTTGTGGTGGTCTAGTTATTATAGACTTGTGTAAGAAAATATTGTCTCTTTAGAAGATTCTAATGAAATTATAAGATCTTGTGCAACTTGATTCAAGCCCCTTAATTCTTAAAACACTATGAGAACCTGATGGTCTTTTCACTTTGCAATCATAGAACTATTTATAAGCCTACTTCCCAAGGATCAACAAATTGCACTTTAAGCTTGCTCAAAGTGTTTCAAAATCTTTGTAATAAATATGAGATATTCTTCTCCTAATTTTGGTCCAATCACTCCATCTAGGACTTTTCTCATCTTCCAAACCATTTCTAGGCAAAGATTCTTATGTGGGCCAAATTTGGTAAACATTTACAATAACATCTTAGGATTGTATGCATGTTATGCAGGAGACTAGTGATATTAAACTGATTCATTAGGCATGGAGTCTTTTGATTTATTCCCAAATGAAAATACCATGATATTTATATAAGGATGACCCTATCTAAAACCTCCTCTTAAATTAGAAGTGGACAAAAGGTCAAAACAAAAAACTATTCCCAAGGCACTTATTGAAATGGAAACACACAACTAAAATTAAATGTGCTTAAAGAAAAAATCATGAAAAACTACTCTAATATATTACAATATCATATAACAGCTAAAAACTCTTCTAATAGCAAGAATTTAAATGAATTCCATTAACTAGGATGGGTAATACCTCTCCATCCAGTTAGCCAAGCTAAAAAACATTATGCTATTTACATCCATAGATCAAATAAGGACCACTCCAAAAGCTATCAAACTTCGTATGGTTTCCTAGCTTGGCCTTATTTGAGTCCCACCTAAGGACTAAGTCCCCTTATTTGAATTCCCTTATTGTGGCTCTCTTGTCAAAGGATTTCTTGCCTTGAGCTTGATGTGACTCTAATGTCTTCATTACAAGGTCCCTAGTTTATTTAAGATCCATGAGATCTATCATCCTCACATCCATAGGCTCACTCTTTATCAACTCAACATAATAGGATAACTCCAAAGTAGGAAATTCAAGAAAAATGGGCAATTTCACTTCCCTTCCATATATAAGGATATATGGAGAATTACCAATGGTAGCTTTGGGAGTCACTTTATCAGCCCATAAAGATATCCTTAGCTTTATATACCACACTCTTTGATTCTCATCCATGGTCCTCTTTATAATCCTTATCATTTTATTGTTTGTGGACTTTGCCAATCCATTACCTTTGGGGTATTAATTGAAGGATGTAATGAGGTAGATGCCCAACTTAAGTTCCCATTCACTTGTCTTCATACCAACAAATTCTAAGGCATTATCTAAAATTATAGTAGTTGAGACACCAAACCTGGTTACTATGTTTTCATAAGAGTCTAATACTACTATTTTATTGGTTTATTTCAAGGAAACTACTTACATCCACCTAGTGAAATAGTCATTTATAATTATCACCCATTTATGCCCTACACTTGAAGCTAGATTTATCATCCCTATGAATTTTAACACATTGCATGAAGGGTTACTCCACCTAAATTAAGTTGAGTGGAAGAGATGCTAATATTTATTTGCCTATAAATATAACACACTTTTGACATTTTTTGACCCATGTATAGGCATCCTTGAAAAGGCTAGGTGAGTAATAAACAACCCTCATTATTTTTGTTATTGTTGTTCTTTGAGAAAAATGGCCTCTTGTAGGTCCATCATGAAATTGCTCTAAAATATTTTTCAATTTATTATCATCAGTGCACCTAAGAAGTACCCCATTAAAGTTCTTTCTAAAAATAACACCATCAACTAATGCATAAGTATGTACTAAAGCCTAAAACACTTTCTTTTTACTTTATCCAAACCTTGAGGGCATTCTCCTATCAGCAAGAAATGTTTCATATCCTGGAGCCAACTATTATGAAGTGGAGGTGCATTTATTTGTCAGTTGTCTTGTGTCACTAAAATAACTTCTTTATAGTATTGAATATCATTTACCATATTATATTACAAGCCTTTGCCTCTTACCAGCTTGGTGACTTTGATCTCCACATTATATGGCATGACCTTGGTAACAGCTTGCTCTTTTCTCATTTAAGTATTTGTTAAGGAGGAAGTCCCTAACTCTAGGATGAGACACCATAAGATAAAATTTGATATTGGAAAATATTGTCCTAAACTTTTTGAGGCCTCTCAAAGTTGTAAGAAATTGATTTTTAATAAAAGTGCACTTTACCTCATATCCTTCTAGCCCTTGACTAAAAATGGAAATTAGATATTCAATTCCCTCACCATTCTTCTACATCATGATAGTTGATATGATCTCAATATTGGCAAAGGTGTACAATATGAAATCCTTTGAGAAAACAATATTCATGAGTGAGGGTGCTTGGCTAATGGCTTTCTTGATGGCCTCAAATGTTTCTTTACCTTCATTTGACCAAGCAAAAACTTAGCTCTTCTTTAGCATGGTAGTGATGGGTTTGACCAGGTTTACAAAACTAGGTATAAACCTTCTCACAGAGTTTATTTTTCCAAGGAATCTATATATTCTTTTCTTATGCTTGGGTAGAGATAGCGATAAGATAATACTTATTTTTTTAGGGTCAATGGATAGTCCTTCCCTTGAAATAATGTAACCCAAAAGTTTCCCTCATGAAAAACAAATACACATTTCTTAGGATTTAAAGATATCCCATACTCTCTGCATCTGATCAACCTTAGATGATCTAAGTGCCCACTAGCCTTCTTGAAGAAAATTGTGATGTCATCCAAGTAGGCTAGTACCATCTGATTTAGAAAACCTTAGAAAGCCATGTCCATGTATCTTTGGAAAGTTGACCTAGTATTTGACAATTTAAAAGGCATCTTTTGGTAAGCATATGTGCCCCACTTTGTGGTGAAGGTAGTCTTATACTAATATTCCTCTCTTGCCAGCACTTGGTTGTAACCTAAATACCCATCTAGAAAGGGAAAATATTCTAAACTAAAAACTATTTGAAGGAGTTACTCCATGGAAGGTAAGGGGTAGTGATATTTTAAAGAGACCCTATTTAGATCCCTAAAGTCAACACACAATCTGATCTCCCCACTCTTCTTCCTCATGGGTACCATATTTGCTACCCATGAAGAGTTATTAATGGGAAATATGATCTTGGATTCAATTAATTTGGTTAATTCTTTCCTCATAAGATATTTTCTTTTGAGGTTTATAGTCCTATACTTATACCTGACAAGCTTGGCATTAACCTCTAATTTTATAGTGTGTTAAGCTAGCTTGGGATCAAATCCTCTCAATTCACTATATTCCTAGGCAAAGATGTCTACATATTCTCTAAAAATCTCAATTAAATCATGTCTTTCAACTTTAGTGCTTACCTTTCCAAGATTTATGAGCTTTTCTTTAAAGATAAGGATTCTTTCATAGTTCTCTTCACTTGTTAACATCATTGTTTTTCCTTTTATCATATGGTCTCCCTCATAGAAAAGACCTTCAAGGGTGACTATCCCTTTAGGAAGCTTGTTAGATCTAAAATAAACAATTTGCTCCTCATACTGATGTTAGAACTTTTCCTAGTTTATAGATAACTATGGTTCTTACTATAAGAAATAGGAAATTTATTTTTCATTCTCAAAGACCTACCAATGAGCTTCATTGTCTAGAACTAATAATCTTACCACCACTTTAACATGTAGTTGTACCTTGGTATTTTTCAACTCATTAAGGATATCAAATTGAGCTCCTAGAACTACCAACCTATCAACATGTCCATTTTGGTTCCTTGGTACTCCTTGGATGTTAAAGGCCTCAAAATCCTCAATTAGGTCCCACACTTTATGTTTTTAGGACTTCATTAAGGGGTTATTAGTGATATTCTAACCTCTAAATTGATGAACTATCAACTCACTATCCCCATAAACTTACAATTGTTTTATTCTTCTGTTACTAGCCTATTGAAGGCCATGGATGAGACCCTCATATTCTATATTATTACAAAATAAATTGAATTGGAACCTATAAGAAGATAAATAGAAGGGGATAATAGAACTCCACCTACACCTGCTCCATGTTTACTCCTTGAACCATCAAATAAAAATTTCCATAAGCCACTAGGATATTCTTGATATCTATTAAGGGATGACATAGACTGATTCTCTTCATGTAAGTAGTAGACACCCATGTCCCTCTCTTCAACTCCATCTAAGGGATCAAACAAATTATTTTCATTCCATAGTTCATCCAATAACATGTCTAGTATCTCCTTAGGGTGAGTGTTTAATTCTTGACCAATTATGAATTCATCCTCATTAAAGATGGTGTAATTAAGGTTTATGCTATCTTTCCAATAAGGTTAAATGTGTAATTGTGTAATGGGATCAACATTGATAGACTCTTTGGTCCCTTATCTTATTCTGAATTCCATGTATGACTAATATACTACTAGATAACCTCCAATATTTGTTATGAATTACCTAGATAGGCATAGGGAAAAATGATGAGGTACACAAGGATAAACACATCTTAAGTCACTGAGACACTATGACATGTATGCAAGGTAAAGTTGAGGTTTTTGATGATACCAAATGGCTTGGTGGAAGAACCATCAAGCTGTAACATTCCTTTAGATTGGGGCTCATATTTTAGACCAAGCTAATCAACTATGAAATTTATAATTATCAAGATGAAAGCACCACTGTCTACCAAATAATTGTGCACTAAAGATTCACCATGATTATTGAAATGTAGAAGGGAGGAGGTTTCACCACCTTACCTAGTTGCCTTTCATTTGGTCTTTTAGTTTCATTAGTGATAATCACATTCTCCTTAACTAGTGGTTTCTCAAAAACATTAATTCTTGACAACCTTTATTAGTGGATGTCTACTTAACTAGGCATGGAGATCATATCCCATATTAGCACACTCACATTGGACCTTTTCATTTTTTCCACAATGTTGATGGGTTAACCACCAAACTTTTGTTGTGCTTTGGGAACCACAACTACACCTTAAGTTTGTGAGTTTTGAGGGATAAAGACATTCCCTTAATTTTGATTCCTTAGAGCTATTATAACCTTTGGAACATTAGTAGGTCCATTTGGCTTTGATATTTAAGGAGTAATGGTAGGAGACTCCTTGAGTGATTCCTGGTTACCATCCATGTTCTTTATTTTGAACCTTGTATTTTCTACCACTAGAATGTATTCCTAGCTAGAACTAGCTTATTGATTAAGTGCATAACACTCTTATTACTCATAATTTAACATTATAAAACCCAAATGTCTTGGTCCTTGATCAAGTATTTTACCTTATTAAGGATCTTCTAGTTTTATTATCATGGGTACCCCTATGTTTTGATCCATAAGAGCTTGATTATACCCATAATTAGTAGCTTGCTATCATTGATAATTGAAAGCTTGAGTGAAATTAGTGGTTAGAAAATGGATTACCCAAAATATTGATTCCAAGGCATGGTTCCCATAGCCTCTTGAGAAATATTACTTTGAATAGGGACCAAGGTCTTGGAAGTTATTATAACATTTTTATTATAGTTTCTTTATCTATTGTAGCTAGGTTGCGCTTATCCTTGGCTTTGACCTTGGCCTTAACCTTGGAAGCTTCCTTTATAGGATGGCTTATATGCTTGATAAGATTGATTGTTAGGTTTATATGAGTTTTGATAAGGCCTATTGAAATAGTGATTCCTCTTAACATTCACTATTTCATTTCCCAAATATTAAAACATGCTCTTAAGCTCTAAAAGTTCTTTTGTTCTTGGGAATCACTAGATTGACTAGTGGAATCCTATTCTTGCTTAAGTGAGGGTAAAGCAAAAATTTTAATCACAAGAGCAATGCTAGTAAGGGGAGGAATAGAAACAAGGGTTGGTCTGATCTCAAAGAACAAAGGCATTGGTGGTCTAGGTGTAAACTTGCCAACTTGCACCAAACAATTTTATGCTCTGATTGCCACCTCATATGCATTTAACAATGTGTTTTCTTCCATGGACTGGATCATTACTATAATATCATTATTTAGGGCCTTTAAATATTAAAGATAGGAAAAGTTAGGGATATGCCTAACAAATATTGGGATTCTATCCAATGTTTTTTGTAACTTGTATTGAAATCTTGCATGACTTCATGAGGGGCTCTTTGAATTATGGTCAACTTTTTAGCAAGTAAAAAATGGTCACTTTTATCTTCAAATATCTTACACAATGCATCACCTAACTGATCCCATGTGGTAATGAAATAAGTAGCAAGGATTATATATCAATCTAGGGATTTACCTTTGAAATAAATGGCTAATAACATAATTGCTACATTTTTCTAATTGTCATTATGAATGTTGAAAAAATTGGCTACATCTATGGGGTGTTCTAAAGGAGTTATAGCTTGGTCTCCAGTAAAATAAGGGACACTTTTGAGAGATGCTACTGGAATAAGATCATATTGAGGGAGTTTCGAAGGACTTTGACCATTTAAATCTATAAAGGGGAAAGCTCTAGGGGATTGGTAATGAAAGGGTTTAACAATGATCTTCTTGCAGGGGTAGGCCTTGAAATTGATCAAGGAATAAAGTTACCTTTATAAGGGTGTGTATTAACAAATATTAATCTTTTTTTGAGTTTAAAGTTAATTCAATGAATTAAAATGGAATACCTCTATAATATGACCTTATAGTCACCTTTGGCATGAGATGTAATCATTGTTTTGCTACCAGAATGTTGAATCTTCTTGTGGAGTTGATATATGTTATTGCTTGGAAGATATAACTACTACAAATTGATCAAACCAACATCAAACTTTGATCAATATTCTTTGAACTATGTCACAATGGGCATGCCAAAAAATATTTTATCATCAATCTACACCCTTGGAGAGGGTTCTTCAACTCTCTCCAATTGAGCTACACTATAAGAACAACACTAGGATGTGGGTCACCTATGGTTGGGTTGAAACTTTAGATAAAGTTGGCTTCCTCTTAATAGATCACCTATACTAATGTTTGGACTAAGAAAAAGGTTATAAAAGGGGAAAGGGATCCTAATAAATTTAAATAGGTGATGCACAAAATTAAAATGAGGCTCTCATATGCTTGAATTAAACATTAAGGAATCATAATACAATGTTATCTCACACAATCTCACAAAACTAGCTAGTTGCATAAGTGTTTCGTAAACTAGGTTTAGGAAGCAATGAATGAAGGCAAAGAGGAGTTATAAGACTCACTAAGAGCTTGCATCAATGAAAAAAATACCACTAATTTAAACTTTAAACTAACTTTAAGACACCTATAAATGAGTAATAAATAATTACAATAGGCATGGAAGATTCTCCTTCACAATGCCATCATGCACAAGCTTTACTACACACAATTTAAAGGGGAGATATAGGTAAATAAAGTCCTTATTAATTCAAGAGGTATTTCATTCAAATTTTGATAGGGTCTAGACTTCCCAAATGAGAGTCTCTACTCTTTATAATTGAGAGATAAATTCTTACCAAAAGTGAGAGAGATTACAAAAAGAAAAGAGTAAGACATATAAGAGAAATGGGAGAGAGAGGGGGAGCACACCATCCAAGATCATTAGTTGAGTTGTCACCTTTATTTAATTATCCAAATACTAAATCTTTTTAATTTGATATTCCATGTCACCTTCCACTTACTTTCACTATAAGGACAAAGTCCTCATACCTTGAATCTAGATAGATCCATGTCATGTCTACTTTATCAAGGATATAACCATGTTGACAGATGAGACATTTGTCCATAACCATATGGCTTCCCCCAATATAAAATATGAGCATAGGTATTTATTATATATTTAAAACCAATCCAATTTATTGGATTTTATATAATCATTACATTGATGAAGATCTGAAGATATTTAGTCTTGCTCCAACAACTGCTAGTCCATCTTTGATCTCTGTATTAGTCCCTAAAAGACCTATTCTACCTCTATTGAGATTTAATGGTGACATTTTATCCTAAATTTTTTGATATTATGAAAATTTGATCATATTTTGAGCTTGCATCTTATGCATTTGCTTTCTTGGGTTTAAAATAGCTTTGTTAACCTCCACTAGATGTCTCTTGGGCTCACCTTTGTTCATTGGTCATCAAATTATTGACCTTGCTCACATCATTGATATTTATCTATATTAATCAATGTGAGCCATATATATTATAAAAATTTAATGCACTTAATACACTTATAACTTGCACTACTAACCTTTTGATCCACCACGTATTATTGATCTACTTCCTCATGATTGAATGTGCACTATTAGATCTAATTTCTCATGTACCATCGATCTTCCTTTGGATGGTTTAAATGTGCACCATTGATTTACCTAGTAGCCTCTATAGTCATGAAACTTGGGAGCTTATCATTTATCTTTAGTATTTGTTGACCTTTTGACTTGATGTTTACCATTGATCTTGAATACGTGATTAAACATGTTATATTGGATCTTTGGGAGCCACTAACATTGTCAGGTTGTCACTCATCATTGGATATTTGATTTGATATAACATCAACCCTTGATCTTGGAATATTTGAATTTAAATGACTATCCTACAAGGCCCAATTTTGACATCTACACACATGTGTTACTTGTTAAGGATTTTTAAATCCAAATGGTTAATTATTGTAGCTTTAACTTGACATCCCTACACATGTTTCATTCTGCTTGTTCAACTTTGAGGACTTTAATCTTGAGATAGAAAACTCATGAAGACATGAAATTTGAATATAATTTTCAAGGAATGAAAAATATCATGTCCATGTAACTCTTTGATCCTATTTGAGTTTTCAAGTACATCTATCAAATGTGTAACTAGACTAATATGTTTATCTCTACTTGACATACTTGTGATGGTCTAGTTATTTTTGACTTGCCAAGAAACTATTGTCTCTTTAAAACAATATAATTAACTTCTAAGATTTTTTAAAACTTGATTCATGCCCATTAATTCTTGAAACACCATGAGAACTTGTTGATATTTTCACTTTG